>JAXIVJ010003988.1:0-87860 GCA_036785665.1 Chirona hameri
CGTGCGTGGTGCGTGCGTGCGTGCGTGCGTGCGTGCGTGCGTGCGTGCGTGCCGTCGCTCTCGTCTCCTCGTGCCGCTTGCGTAGCGTGCAGTGCGTGCGTGCGTGCGTGCGTGCGTGCGTGCGTGCTCGTGCGTGCGTGCTGTGCGTGCGTGCGTGCGTGCGTGCGTGCGTGCGTGCGTGCGTGCGTGCGTGCGTGCGTGCGTGCGTGCGTGCGTGCGTGGGGCGTGCGTGCGTGCTCGTGCGTGCGTGCGTGCGTGCGTGCGTGCGTGCGTGCGTGCGTGCGTGCGTGCGTGCGTGCGTGCGTGCGTGCGTGCGTGCGTGCGTGCGTGCGTGCGTGCGTGCGTGCGTGCGGCGTGCGTGCGTGCGTGCGTGCGTGCGGCCGTGCGTGACGTGCGTGCGTGCTGTGCGTGCGTGCGTGCGTGCGTGCGTGCGTGCGTGCGTGCGTGCGTGCGTGCGTGCGTGCGTGCGTGCGTGCGTGCGTGCGTGCGTGCGTGCGTGCGTGCGTGCGTGCGTGCGTGCGTGCGTGCGTGCGTGCGTGCTGTGCGTGCGTGCGTGCGTGCGTGCGTGCGTGCGTGCGTGCGTGCGTGCGTGCCGTGCGTGCGTGCGTGCGTGCGTGCGTGCGTGCGTGCGTGCGTGGCGTGGTGCGTGCGTGCGTGCGTGCGTGCGTGCGTGCGTGCGTGCGTGCGTGCGTGCGTGCGTGCGTGCGTGCGTGCGTGGTGCGTGCGTGCGTGCGTGCGTGCGTGCGTGCGTGCGTGCGTGCGTGCGTGCGTGCGTGCGTGCGTGCGTGCGTGCGTGCGTGCGTGCGTGCGTGCGTGCGTGCGTGCGTGCGTGCGTCTGGTGGCGCGTGCGGGCGCGCGTGCGCGCGTGCGCGCGTGCGCGCGTGCGCGAGCGAGCGAGCGTGAGCGTGAGCGTGAGCGCGAGCGCGAGCGCGAGCGCGGTGCGAGTGCGAGTGCGAGTGCGAGTGCGAGTGCGAGTGCGAGTGCGAGCGCGAGCGCGAGCGCGTGTGCGTGTGTGTGTGGTGTGTGTGTGTGTGTGTGTGTGTGTGTGTGTGGTGTGTGTGTGTGTGTGTGTGTCTGTCCAACGGAGCAATGCGGCAGAACGGAGGACAGATGATGGTACTATTTTCGGGTCATTCGATGGCACGTGGCACGTGCCAAGGTGCCAAAACGTGGGCGCCATCATTTTTTTTTCTCGCCTCCTCAGGTCACACGGTTGGTGACACAGACTTGCTACTGGCAGGTCACGTGCGCGATACAGCGGCCCAAAATCCATTAATGGCCGCCGATCCTGAGGGGGGGCAATTAAATCCCCAGGGTAAACCCAAATTACGATTTTGACACCAAGGCAATGCCTCCATCGCATTGGCCGGCCCTCTAGTTGTACGGCTTTTGCGTCACATATTATTTAACAGTCCTGGACTCTTGTCGTATTAGAATGTAACTACTTGAGCATTTCTTAATAAGACTGCCACTTAAAAAATGTCACTTACCGCTGATTGTCAATGGCTGGTCGGCTGATTTCTGGAGGAACACCAATCTGCCCTCGACTGTTCACTTATGCCTGAACTAGCACCACCAAAGCCTGCACGGCATCCGGCTTGTCCACCTGAAATATGATTTTTTCTTGTCAGAATATTTCAAAATCGTAGAAAGAAGGCGAAACATGTTTACATGTTTTCTGAGTTTGAAGATTTACACCGGGCCGTCGGCGATCACAAAGGATTTTGGGCCGCTGTATCGCGCCACCGTGACCTGCGAGTATCAAGTCTGAGTCATTAACCGCGTGACCTGAGAAGGCGAGAAAAAAATGTTCGCCCCCACTTTTTGGCACTTGGCACGTGTCACGTGCCATTGATTGACCAGAAAATAATACCATCATCTTTCCCCCGTTTTGCCACGCAGCACGCACACGCACACGCACACGCACACGCACACAAACAAGCTCCTCCCACTTTTCCGAGCGACAGCCCAGTTGAAATCTTTGAACTCAGAAAAACATGTAAACAAAATGAGCCACAAGGTCGCCAGGTCGCCACACTGCGCATGTTGAGCCGGTCACGCTCAGGTCACGCTGGTGTCACGTGATCAGAGGTCACGTTTGTCCCGCATCGCGGTCTTACCGGCTCGATGAAGGTAGGGATGCGCTCCACGTCTCCAGGTTGAGTGTAGACCATGGGTTTGTTTCCGTTGACCCAGGCGCTCCAGCCGTTTTTGCACACGTCCAGATCAATCGGGCTAGGACCCGACTGCAGGATACAAGCGGAGAAACAAACACACTGGTAAGTGATTACACTGACATATACACTTGTGGACTGACACACTGTGTATGTACACTGTGTACACTGTGTACACTGTTCTTGACCAATAACATCGCGAGCGCGGATTTTCTGCTTTATTTCAGCATGAGTTTAAGTGGCGTGATAACATCATCAACAAAAAGGTACATATAACTGGGTCAGTTATAACAGTTATGGGTCAGTTATATAACTGGGTCAGTTACTCGAAGTGTGCCTACTGGTGAATCAAGAGATTGTGTGATGTTCTTTAGCAGAACTAGGTATCATAACAATTTAAGTAGGTCTAGGTAGGTAAGTTCAATTTATATATTGTGTTGTCTATGCTGACGTACGGAAAAACACTGAAAAACATGTACAGCTGATATGAGAGCGTGGAGGTTCAACGCTGTGCTGAGGCAAGATAATGCTGGTTTTCGTTCCTTCATCGGTGGACAGAGAGGGGTCCTAGACTGTGCCGAGTACACCAATGCGCTGCGGAACAGCATCCGTTCATGGTCAGGTAGACATGGCTGGCGCCGAATGTAGGGGAAAGTTGGGTAAGAGTGCATATTCTTAGTGCTGTATTGCTTTAGTACTTAGTGTATATTACTAACTTACGCTTTCTGGTACTGTCTGGTAATGGCAGCTGTGGTCAGTGTCGCTACATAAAGTCCAATAAATTATCTCTCAGCGGTCATGATTAGAATGTCGAACCGATATGTTAAAGCCTAAAGCAGTGGCGAATTTCGCTCCGCGTTTCCTCGGCGAAAAGTTGTTGAGCGGGTGTGGGGGGGGGGGGGGGGGGGGGGCGTCGGTTCGGAAGCGCGAAGAGTCGTTGAGCGGGGGGAGTGGAGCGTTAAAAATAAATACAAAAGAGCAGCAAATGGAATACCGAAACTACAATGCCAGGCCTCATAACTCCAATTAAATCTATAAACAAAAATTGTATCCCTTTTTTAGGTCGGCTGCGTGCCTCCTCAAATCGGCCGAATGCCCTTTCAGACAGGCATAACCCCGGCATACTCCATACGACCCTCTCAGGTCTGAATAATGCCCTCCTTAGATGCCTTTCACACACACACCGATGGCTCTCTGAGGCCGGGACAGGGGCCCTATTAGACCGAAATAAGACTCATTACGACTGATTAATAACCCCATCAGGCCCTAAAATACCCTCCCGAATCGACCGAGGGTCCTCTGCTGGTCAATCGATGGTCCTCTCAAAGACGCTTAGGGCCCATTTCTTACCGGCTTAATATCCTCTCAGGCCGGCATGGGGGCTCTCTTCTGCCTGGCGATGCCACTCATATATCATGCCACTCGCCGACCCTCGGAGGCCCAACGACTAGACAGGAGACTAGAGGGCGCACGCACGTGTGACATTAAGAGAGCCGCTGTAAATATTATTTTAATTGACTGGCGGGCAAATATTAGCCTCCTTTACGAACATTCGTAATTGCTCAAAATCGAATAACGTTATCATCGTGCAAACTTTTGGTACCCTTCTCCTACATTAATTTCACGGCTCTGTGCGAAATGAAGAAATGTCGTCGAACACTTTTGAGATCTATGACATTTAGTAACGTTACTACACGCCACTTTAACGAGAAAATCAGCTTAACCCTCGCCCTACGGGGGTCCTACAACGACCCCCTCAGGTTTTTCTTGCATAACTTCTTAGACATGCAGTGCATCTTGCTGAAATTTACAGTAGCTAAGTATACAACAATTATACGTATGCTGTAATAATGTCATTGAAATTGGTTAAGAAATTGGGGAAATAATGATGTTTTGATGACGTCATGTTGGTGAAAAAACGATAAATGTTTAAAAAATCGTAGATAACAGAGTTGTAAGCAAATTGCAAACGCAATCAAGCAAAGATATAAAATGTAATTTTATTTAAAATGGCGATCTCGGATTTGCAAAATTTTGGGTTTTTGACCCCCAAAATGAACAAAAAACTTTTTTGTTAAATCACCACAAAATCAAAATTTTCAAAGATGTAAAAAAAAACGGAACATGTGTGAGAGAACTGAGTATGGACAATACTCAACCCAAATTTCAAAGAAATATCTCTATTATGTTACACTGAGGGATGGCTCCCTAAGTGTAAGAAATTCATGACGTCATTTTTTAATAGCTTTTTTGTAATTTTTGACCAGATACGAATCAATAATTACCTTTTCTGTATTTCTGAGACAAACCTGGTCTAGAAACATGCCTTTTTATTTACACTTATCAATTTCTCATTTTGAGGTTTTCTGACAGAGCAAAATCGCTTGTTCTGGACGTGGTCGATCGAGGTCATTCACTTGACCTGGAAGGTCACTCGTTGACCCGAAACCTTCAAATTGCATACCGTTAGATTCCAAGCATGACAGGCAACATGTGATTCTCCTACCGCGTTGCTCTATGTTGCTTGGTTTGAAAGTTAACAGGGGGGTCTTTTTAGGACTCCCCTGTAGGGCGAAGGTGAAAAAAGCTCCCGTAGGGCGAGGGTGAAAGTAAAATAATGACCTTTTTATTTTGATAGCAACAGTTTTTCGGCTACCGTTATGGTATTACAATGATGTGATCTAAATTTAAGAATAAATAAAATTATTCCCTAATTCAAAATTGAAGTTTGGGAAATTCATGGTCGGTATTTTCCCTCCACTAAGCACCAGATGTGGGAAAGCGACACATCTGGTGCTTTTGTGTCAATCTGTTCAACGTTGTTGAATGGGCACTTATAAACAAATCGCCAACACTAAATGGTCGCCGTCGACGTGCATCGATGAGCTTCCGATTTAAATGCCAGTTTGTGTATTGTTTGTTAGTTGTAAAGGATGGGTGGGCATATAATCACAACAAGCAGAACGCAAAATATATGTTCCACACCATTGCGTAAAAAGCAATACGGGACAAGCCCGGAGTTTGATGGAAACCGAAAAGTAACTTGTAAGTACCGGTCGTTAAAAGTGTGGAACGCTTATCAAGTTTAGCTCGAAATATCTCTCGGAAGGAATTTTTATATGCAAAATGCGATGAATTTACATCATTTTTGGCATCGTCTGTCGATTTCAAGTGCTAACTCCATTTTTGTGGGAAAAAGTCATTATTTCCCTTTAACTTCAACATATTGTGCAAAGTCCAAACTTTGAGCAAACTACAATTATGAAAGAGCAAAAGATAGCAAATTGCAGTGAATTAGGATAGTTTGCGTTACATGGTACGCGTACCTAAATAACGACACCACTTTTTAAATTGCGTTCTTTTGATCTGTAATGGCCAGATACGAACAAATAAACATCATCACTGTATTTCTGAGGCAAAATTAGTCCAGAAACACACAATGCGTACAAATACAAATGTATGCTAACCAACGACTATAAATCAAACGGTGCTTGCTAAGAAATGGCCAGGTAGCCTCCTCGACCCGCAGTCCCTGTGTGTATGCACCAGAGTTCGCCATGGACTGGGCTGGCCCTATGGGTCATGGGCTGGGCCTGGGCTGGGCCTGGGCCGGGACTCAACTTAAGGAAATCACTGGGCTCTGGATGGGCCTGGGCCTGACAATTTTGAAGTAATGCGCGCGTCACACAAGCTCAGGTCAGAGCTTAACAATATTTTAGCCAGCAGTTCACTTACACAGCAGCGCACTGTTGCTGTGGCTTTTTGTTTTTTGGTTAGCATAGTTGGTTCATTGTTTCACATTTATAGTATACAAGTAAATATGTTAGGATAATGATTGCAAATTTTGTGAAAATAATGATATGCTTAATCTGAACGGGCCGGACCGGGCCTGTGCCTCAATATTATGAATTTGACTGGGCCTGGTCCGGGCCTGGGCTTGGTGTTCATGGGCCTGGGCCGGGCTGGGCTGCGGGTTGGTGGGCCCGTTGCGAACACTGGTATGCACCCCTTCACTAACATTCATGTATGAGTGTGAACCTCCTTTGGGTAGAGACGGTGTAGTGGACAATCATATGCTGGCTTTGGCGTTGACTACTTTCAGCCTTTTTGTTGTGATATATGCATGACTAACATTAGCAGTGCTTTTCGTGTTTGTGCTATTTTGCCCACCTCTTAACAGGGAGTGCCACGATTTTTGTGTTAACGTAAGGTGCTGTGCGTCGCCGGGATTGTGGGTGGGGACACCCCTGATCATGGGGGACGGACTATTTAGATACACAAATGATAGAATGTGTCTGTTACCTCCAACTTAACATCAGTATCACGTAAAATGAATTAACGTGTCTCAGAACGACAAATGAAGCAGCAGCGCGCCTACATTTATGATGCATTATAAAGGCAATGGTGGCTTGCTTATGGCGCTAGATGGCGTCGCTGCTACGTTTCTAAGCAGGTGAAACAGCTGGTGCGTACTCTTATCCGCTGCTAACTCTACGGATTCACTGCGCCCCTCCCCGTTGACCGACGCAGACATTCAATTTAGAGGAACGAACATGCATTTTAGCATTGTAAGCTATTCTCTTTGAGTTATTCAAACACCAGGGTAAACGTTTATAAAGTGAGATTGGCGATGTTTCAACAACAACTCGGCATTACCTATTGGCAACATTTGAACAGCACTGTTTGATCTCATATTCAGTTAAGGGGTGCCACCCAGCAATAGTAGACCTTAGTCTTCGGACCTTAGTAAACATGAAACCATAGACCCCTTTGACTTCGGCGGTTGCATCAACCTTGGTGGGCCCTACATCAAGAAGATCCTCAATAGGTCAGAATGGACTATCGATATGCGAAACTGGGACCTTTTTCAGGTTAGAATAGTCCCTCCAAATGCCGGGCCCTCTGAAGTCTGCAATGGGTCTCTAATAGGCAGAATGGGCCCCCTAAAGTTGCGTACATACAATAATGGGGCTTCTATACACATACATTCAACGGCAGGCCCTTTCGAGGTTCAATGGGGACATGGTATCATGCTCCCTCCCTCTCTGGACCAGCCAATGATTGGGAAGCACTACACAGCCAGCCTTACCTCTGGCGTGGGCGTTGGCGTCGGCTTGGTCACCGTCGTGCACGGGATTCCTCGGCACTTCACATGACCTCTGGTACAGTAACTGAAAACACCACACACACTATTCAACATCCACGGCAATGAAAGACGTTAAAAAACGTTATCATCACGCTACGGTGCCAAACAAACGTTATCATCACGCTACGGTGCCAAACAAACGTTATCATCACGCTACGGTGCCAAACATTTTTCGATGTTCGCCAATTTAAACTGCAAGTAAACTAACGTAGTTAAACCAGTAAGACGCCGCAGTTGGCGATGAACGAGCGAGCGCGAAGGAAATGTATTGTTCATTTAAACTCCATCGGGCAAGTAGTTTATGAGATACAAAAAGGGTGCGCACGTGTGCACGTGCAGAGGCACCCCACCCCTGACTTGTAGGGAAAGTGGCGACTGAGAGGTCCCTAACCACACATAACAAAAATAACACAATCGGCTAAGCCATCCCTGAGATCTAATAGAGGTGTGCACGTCGCCCGTGCAGAAGCACCCCACCCCTGACTTGTGGGAAGGCGGCGGCTGAGGGGTCCCTAGCCACACACCAAATTTAAACAAAATCGGGTGAGCCGTTCCTGAGATATAGAATAGGGATGTGCACGTGCGCACGTGCAGAGGCACTTCACCCCTGACTTGTGGGAAGGCGGCGGTTGAGGGGTCCCTAACCACACACCAAATTTGCGCACAATCGGTCCAGCCGTTGCAGAGTTTTTGCGATAAAACACTTTTCAACACTCCTCACGCGGCACGCACCACACGCAGTGGTAGTCACCCATGTGAGTCGACATTGGTCTCAAATGGGGCAGGGTGGATGGGGCTAATCAGCAAAGAAACCCGGGTGTCAATCGGACTTGCGGTTACAGATATATGAGCTTCTCAAAAGCGGCGCCACGGGCCGGGCCGCTCATATTCAGATTTTTCCCATACACTATACGGAAGGACGAGCGAGCGAACATTAAAGGGAATGTTTCACCTTTGTATTGGTTTTGAACTGAGATAGCCATTATCTTTGGCCGTTATTTAAAGGAAATAGTTCACCTTCAACATTAGTTTTAAACTGAGATAGCAGTTTTGTAGCTCGTGTTGGGAAACCCCTATCTGCAAGTTTTCTTGACTGAAAAGACTCTCCAGCCGAATATATTTGATTTTTTGGCGAAGGAATGCGGTGCTGGCGAAAGAATGTGGAAGAAAGAATGTGAAAGAATCTAGCCCGGGCAGAGGCTATACCATCAGTCAATCAGCTTGCAGCTGGTGCTAGCAAGCGAACCGCCGGCTGCCGGTTGGCACATCTCTAATGCGAATCTATCCTTACGCGACTACTTTCGAATCGGATTGGCTGAGCCATTTTTTTCTTTCATTCGCGTCATGTCAGGACTCTGACTCAGAGAGTATGCATATAGTTTTTATAAACAATAATAATGCACGACCTTCTGTCCTGAATCGGCGCGACATAAGACCATTTTTGACAATATAAAAAGAAATTGTATTTCAAAATATAATCAAATCGTGTTTGGGAAAAATGTCCAAGGTGAACTATTTCCTTAAATGCCGAAAATACTAAGGTCATTTTCCCCAAAACTTAGCCGTTTTTAAGCAATTTAATTTCTTATTTGCAAAATGGAGTCTAGGCTAGTCCCGCCGCAGATTGGCTCACAGCCACTTTGTCAGACAATCCCACTTTGTCAGCCAATCGGCGGCGGTCTATAGCTCAATAAAGACGTCATCATCCCAAATAAAATAAAAAGTTCATTTGTATAAAATTAAGTGACTTTACGAGATACAGAATATCACCATCGTTTTCAGCAGCACTTACTTCATATTTTCGACTACAACCAGGGTATATTTGACAGCTTTCAGAAAGGTGATACATTCCCTTTAAAGGGAGATAATCGCCTTTTGATTTTGTTAGCAACAATTTCTTTGGCTACCGTTATGGTGTTAAAATGTTGTGATCTAAGTTTAAGAAGTAAATACAATTGTTCCCTAATTCAAAGTTGGAAGTTTGGGAAAATTAATTATCTGTATTTTCCCTCCACTATTGGAAAGCGCAACATCTGGCGCTTTTGCATCAATATGTTTAACGTTGTTGAATGGGCACTTGTAAACAAATTGCCGACACTAAATAGGTCGCTGTAGTTTAGCTTGGCACCGGCCGGCCGGTGCCAAGCTAAACTGCCGAATTCAATGCACTTCTTTCAATGTTCATAATTTTTTTGGCATGTATTCGTCAAAGATAGAGCGCAGAAAACATATTGCATACCTTCATGATAAAAAGAAATACGTAGGTAGGCTAATTTACTGAATTCGTTACCGAGTACTTGCTAAGTACCGACCGATATAAGCGTGGATCGCTTATCGGTAGGAAACTGCCAATATCGGTAGGAATGTTTATATGTAAAATGTGATGAATTTACATCATATTTTGGCCTCGTCTATCGATTTCAGGTGCTAACTCAATTGTTGTGGGAAAAGGTGACTATCTGCCTTTAAGTAAACGTATGTGAGATGCGAGCAAATGTTCACGCTTGTCGAAACAACGCTCCTTGTCGGAACCGATATAACTCACCGCCGTGAACGCTACTCGCTGCCCCAGCCTGAAACCTGGCATCTCTTCAGAGCGCTTCTGAACTCAGCCCGCTAGTCTGGGTCACCGGGGCCCGCTAGTCTGGGTCACCGGGGCCCGCTAGTCTGGGTCACCGGGGCCCGCTAGTCTGGGTCACCGGAGCCCGTCAGTCCGTGTCACCGGGGCCCGTCAGTCTGTGTCACCGGGGCCCGTCAGTCTGTGTCTCCGGGGCCCGCTAGTCTGTGTCACCGGGGCCCGTCAGTCTGGGTCACCGGAGCCCGTCAGGCTGTGTCACCGGGGCCCCCTAGGCTGTGTCACCGGGGCCCGTCAGTCTGTGTCACCGGAGCCCGTCAGGCTGTGTCACCGGAGCCCGTCAGCCTGTGTCACCGGTGCCCGTCAGGCTGTGTCACCGGGGCCCACTAGGCTGTGTCACCGGGTCCCGTCAGTCTGGGTCACCGGGGCCCCCTAGGCTGTGTCACCGGAGCCCGTCAGTCTGTGTCATCAGGGCCCGTCAGTCTGGCATCAGGGCCCGTCAGTCTGTGTCATCAGGGCCCGTCAGTCTGTGTCATCAGGGCCCGTCAGTCTGTGTCATCGGGGCCCGTCAGTCTGGGTCACCGGAGCCCGCTCGTCTGTGTCACCGGAGCCCGCTAGTCTGTGTCACCGGGGCCCGTCAGTCTGTGTCATCAGGGCCCGTCAGTCTGGGTCACCGGAGCCCGCTAGTCTGTGTCACCGGAGCCCGCTAGTCTGTGTCACCGGAGCCCGCTAGTCTGTGTCACTGGGGCCCGTCAGTCTGTGTCATCAGGGCCCGTCAGTCTGGGTCACCGGAGCCCGCTAGTCTGTGTCACCGGAGCCCGCTAGTCTGTGTCACCGGAGCCCGTCAGTCCGTGTCACCGGGGCCCGTCAGTCCGTGTCATCAGGGCCCGTCAGTCTGTGTCACCGGAGCCCGTCAGGCTGTGCCATCAGGGCCCGTCAGTCTGTGTCATCAGGGCCCGTCAGTCTGTGTCATCAGGGCCCACCAGTCTGTGTCACCAGGGCCCGTCAGTCATCAGGGCCCGTCAGTCTGTGTCATCAGGGCCCGTCAGTCTGTGTCATCAGGGCCAGTCAGTCTGTGTCATCAGGGCCCGTCAGTCCGTGTCATCAGGGCCCGTCAGTCTGTGTCATCAGGGCCCGTCAGTCTGTGTCATCCGCCAGTGTGTGTCGGTTGAGAGCCGGCCGTCCTCTCACCAGACGTGACACTCGTCCTTGGTGACGACGTCGCCCTCAAACAGCTGCTGGCCGTCGATGACGGCACACTTGGTCAGACAGTCGTTCTCCTTGACGCACGAGTCCAGCGTGGAGTTGTGGTACACCTTGCCGGGTGGGCACGGCTTCGGCTGACAACCTGCACACGCAGACCGGCCGGCAGCGTGAGGTCATGTGAGGTCATCGTGACAATGACATCAGCCGCGCAGAGACGCAAGTCGAACGATGTATCTATTCTGCACCGTCCCCTTTTCAATACAGGTGCTCAATTCGTGCAATTGGTGACATACAATCCCAATACATACTTAGTTAAGTGAAATGACTCAAACTGGAGCAACTCTGTGAAGAACGCCCTTTATTTTACGTCAATCATCACCTATCCTAGAAGTACAATAGAAAGTACAGAAGTACAATAGAAAGTACAGTAGAAATTATATGAATATATGCATTTCTCGCTATCGTACCAACCTTGGCACAATTAGCATGGTTCAACACTTCGATAACAGATGAAACAGCGGACCTGACCGCCTATCAGAGTGACTATCAGTAGGAATCTTTACTAAGGTCATCCTCCTACACACAACCATCATGGCCAGTTTCCAAGTCCTGTACCTTCCACGCAGGTGTCGTCGGCGCACACGCCCGTGATGTCCTCGTAGATGTAGCGGTTCTCGCAGGTCTTTGGCGGACAGGCGCTGACACAGGGACTGTACTGGGAGCACTCGGTGTCGCACTGCAGCGCTGTGGAGAAGATTGGCGCGGGCCGCGGCAGTCAGCAAACCGACCAACACCGACCAACATCGACCAACTGGGCAGTCGGGGTATCAGGCGGTGCCCATAGCAGGAAGATGTTGTTGTTCTGAGAACTCAGCAAATGCCAAGGTGAACTCCCCTTGATAGACAGCAAACACAATGTTATAACTCCATGCTGTCCACTCCGGGATCTAAGATCGAACAATATATAATAATGGTTGATATTATACAAATTTATAACATCAAGAAAACAATGTTACGCATTACCATTCTCACATGCTGCTTATGCATAAGCACTACATTTTAAAGTTGTTCATATATTTATGAGCAGTTATGACCCCGGGGTGGGGTGGGTCACTCACGGCACAGGTCGTTGGAGCGCCAGTGGACGTGCACGCCCTTGCGGCTGCACGCCTGACCGTAGGCGGCCACGGCCGTGCAGAGGCACTCGCAGTCTCCGCCGCCGGTGCAGGCGCACGTGTCCTGCACGCAGCGCTCGAAGAAAGGCTCCACGTCCAGCTCAGTGTGACAGTCGGCGAACAGGGGCGACTTGAGCGCGACGCACCGGCGCACGGAGAACAGGCGCCGCTCCGGGTGCGTCTTACACGAGTCCTGCCGGCACCGCGCCAAGACCAGCCAGGTCAGGGGTGAGGCCGATACCAGTCAGGTCAGGGGTGAGGCGAGGGGAGGGAGAGCACTGCGCCGAGACCAGCCAGGTCAGATGAGGCGGAGACCAGTCAGGTCAGGGGTGAGGCCGATACCAGTCAGGTCAGGGGTGAGGCGAGGGGAGGGAGAGCACTGCGCCGAGACCAGCCAGGTCAGATGAGGCGGAGACCAGTCAGGTCAGGGGTGAGGCCGAGACCAGACAGGTCAGGTGAGGCCGAGACCAGCCAGGTCAGGTGAGGCCGAGACCAGTCAGGTCAGGGGTGAGGCGAGGGGAGGGAGAGCACTGCGCCGAGACCAGCCAGGTCAGGGGAGGCGGAGACCAGTCAGGTCAGGGATGAGGCGAGACGGGGCAGGGGGGGGGGGGGGGGGTGAATCTGATATTTTAGTTGTGTATTGTCTTGCGTGCGGCGAACGACAGAAGAGAGAGCATAAAAGCGGAACCAAAATCGCTTCGCGTAGGGTAAAGTCGGAAAAGAGTACGCACTTGTGCATATTGCTAACTCACTCTTCTAGTACTGACTAACACCTGTCGTTACTGTCGATTGTTGCTACATGAAGTCCAAAACAATCATCTTTCATTGACTTATGATCTTTCATTGACCATGATTAGAGTGACTAACCGATATGGGACAGCATGGCCACAGACCTTTTTCCTAAAACGTTGCATTTGCTTACCCGTGCCCTTGCCCTAACAGGCAAGGGTACGCAATCAAATATGTTGTGTGCCTCCAGTTATAAGTCATGCATCTAATCGCTTTGCTGTCCACTTCACGCTCAAGACAAGAAAGCAGAAAGCCGGCTCTCTATTAGTTATTAGTGCAAGAAATAAATTAGTGTGAAATAAATTAGAAACAAATATAATAAATATAAATCAATTAGAAACAAACTAGTGCAAGAAATCCGGCTCTCTACTAGGGGCTCTGTCAGAGCGTACTCACCTCGATGGGCTGCACCACGGCTCTGTCAGAGCGTACCCACCTGGATGGGCTGCGTGGTGGGACAGTAGGTAGGGGCTCTGCCAAGAGCGTACTCACCTCGATGGGCTGCACCACGGCTCTGTCAGAGCGTACCCACCTGGATGGGTTGCGTGGTGGGACAGTAGGTAGGGGCTCTGTCAGAGCGTACCCGCCTCGATGGGCTGCACCACGGCTCTGTCAGAGCGTACCCACCTCGATGGGCTGTACCACGGCTCGGTCAGAGCATACCCACCTGGATGGTACCACGGCTCTGTCAGAGTGTACCCACCTCGATGGGCTGTACCACGGCTCTGTCAGAGCGTACCCACCTGGATGGGCTCCACCACGGCTGTCAGAGCGTACCCACCTGGATGGGCTGCGTGGTGGGACAGTAGGGTTTCAGTTTATACTGCTCGGCGAACTGCACAGCCGTGTTCTCCAGCAGACCGAACTGGCCGCGGAAGTCGTCTCCAGGGTTACCATCGAAGTTGCCGCACAGACCTTGTATCTGAAATGGCGACGTTATTGTCACTGTGCCAACAGAAAACAGTACGGAGACACAGCACTGAAAACTAGAATGATTCCCTTTGGGAATGTCTTGCACCAAAATCCCCCCCCCCCCGTTTCTATCCCCGATATGCTCCCTATATGTGTATATTGCAAGCATACTGGAAGAATATCGTTGGGAAAGAGGGGCCTACCGGGGGAAGAAGCTGGGGGGTGATTTTGGTGCAAGACCCCTAATATTCCTAAAGAGAATCTGTCTAATTTTCAGTGAGGGAATGTGTGATGCCGCCGCCATATGAGCATGTGATATCGTGTGACTATTGTTTACTTCCTATGACTTGGGGTTGCATTTCTTTCCATGTAATTCAGGATGGGCGCCATACACTGTAACACTGTACATTGTACACTGAAATTATTCCGGGTGCGGAGCATTGGGGGAATGGTCCATTTTGATGCCGCCAAAATTCCCAGCCACCAGTATCCCCCAGAAAGTCTTACATTATTCCGCCCGATGTTAAAAGATTCCAGCGTAGATCCTAGCGGTATTCTCACAGAACTCCCGCGATATTCCAGCAAGATTCTCCTGACATTTCCACATGATTTTTAGATATTCTTCTCATTCCACATGATTTTCTTAGATATTCCAGCAAGATTCTCCTGATATTTCCACATGATTTTCTTAGATATTCTTCTCATTCCACATGCTAATTACTTAGATATTCTTCTCATCCCAAGCAATCTCCGCACGAATGGGCGGATAGACTGATGCGGGGCAGTCTCGGTTAAACCACACAATTTAAATATTGTAAAGATGCATCGGCGGCAAAACATTGAACCATATGGAAGACACGACGGAAAACGGGTGTAGTAACAGAGCAGAACGAACGGTAATTCATACATGAAGCAGACAGTGTTTACATAAGCAATAGACAAAAAGATAAGCAGACAGACGTCGCACGAATGAACGAACAACGGAGCAGTACGTAAGAATACCACGAGACATAGGAAACAGGACACAATGCCAGTGGCGGCGGAACGGTTCTGGGCAAATGGGGAACTTCGATTTCACTCCTCAAATTTCACTCCTCAGTCCAAATGTTGTTGATCGGGGGGGGGGGGGGGTGGAGGAAGGCCTTTTTTCGGCCTAAAGTGCCTTCGGTCAGTTTGGGGAGGTGCTTGACCGACGGCCTGAGGGGCCTTCGGTCAGCTTGAGGAAGCCTTCGGTTGGCCTGAGGGGCCCTTAGTCAGCCTGAGTGGCCCTCGGTCGGCCTATAGGGGTCCCTAGTGTGCATATGGGGCTCTTCTGTCGGCCTTAGGGGGCTCTCGGTCGACTTGAGGGTCCCTTGGTCGGCTTGAGGGGGCCTTTGCTCGGCCTGAGGGGCCATTGGTCGGCTCGAGTGGCTCTTGCCAGGCCTGAGCGGGCCCCAGGCTGGTCTTAGAGCAGGCACGTAGCCAAGGGCGGGGGGGGGGGGGTGCGGCCAGGGTAATATAACAACGGGTAGCACAGTAAGGAATGTAACGCCCAAATGAATTAGACAAGATATAATTTGTATCGTAATTGTTTTGTCTATTATAAATTAAGGGTATTGTTTGCTATCAATCACTTGTATTTCCATAGATTATATCTTTATTTATTTAATTAAACGCCAGCAAATATACGAAGTAGTAGTCAAAGTAGTGTATTTACAGTACATGTAGTAGCATTTGGAAGCGGTCATATTAAATTCTACTACAAAGTAGTAGTCGAAGCAGTGTATATTTGAGTACTGTAGTAGCATTTGGAAGCGGTCAGCGATCGTTCCGACATTTTTTAACCCGCAAGCCCATTTACGCCCGGAATATCAAAAATGATCAATACAAACGTTGTAGCTAAGGCTTGTAGCTATATGTTACAGAAGTCGGATTTAAAATATGTACCATAGATTACGAGCCAGCTTTGTCTTAAAATCATCGATTTAACCTGGGAACCCTATGGTGTAGTAGGTTTTTAACGCCCAAACGCCCGAGTGCTGCCAACCGTTACTGGTGGGGGCTGGGTGCGGCCGCCCCTCCCCCTGGAGGCCAGGAGGGCCCTTTTCGGCGCGCGACCGCGCGAAGCGCGGAATCATGGGCTCTTTACCACGCGAAGCGAGGTCTTTCGAGGTCGAGGTCGAGGTCGAGGTCCATAGGGTTCCCATGTTAAATCGATGATTTTCAGACGAAGCTGGCTCGTAATCTATGGTACATATTTTAAATCCGACTTCTGGAACAGATAGCTGCAAGCCTTAGCTACAACCTTTTATTTTATCATTTTTTTATATTCCGGGCGTAAATGGGCTTGCGGGTTAAAAAATGCCGGAACGACCGCTGACCTCTTCCAAATGCTACTACAGTACTCAAATATACACTACTTCGACTACTACTTTGTAGTAGAATTTAATATGACCGCTTCCAAATGCTACTACATGTACTGCAAATACACTACTTTGACTACTACTTCGTATATTTGCTGGCGTTTAATTCAATAAATAAAAATATAATCTATGGAAATACAAGTTATTGATAGCAAACAATACCTTTAATTTATAATGGACAAAACAATTACGATACAAATTATATCTTGTCTAATTAATTTGGGCGTTATATTCCTTGCTGTTCTGCCCGTTGTCCTATTAACCTGGCCGCACCCGCCCCCCCCCCCCTTGGCTACGTGCCTGCTCTAAGACCAGCCTGGGGACCGCTCAGGCCTGTCAAGAGCCACTCGAGCCGACCAATGGCCCCCTCAGGCCGACCAAAGACCTCCTCAAGCCGACCACGGGCCCCCTAAAACCGACCAAGGACCCCCTCAAGCCGACCAAGGGCCCCTCAAGTCGACCGAGAGCCCCCTAAGGCCGAGAGAAGAACCCCATATGCACACTAGGGACCCCTATAGGCCGACCGAGGGCCACTCAGGCTGACTAAGGGCCCCTTAGGCCATCTGAAGGCTTCCTCAAGCTGACCGAAGGCCCCTTAGGCCGTCGGTCAAGCACCTCCCCAAACTGACCGAAGGCACCTTAGGCCGAAAAAAGGCCTTTTCAAGTCGACTAAGCCGACCGAGGGCCCTTCAAGCCGACCGAGAGCCCCTAAGGCTGTCAGAGGACCCCCTCAGGCAGACTGATGACCCCTTCAGGCCGCCTGAGAGGCCCTCAGGCCGACCAAGGACCCCTCAGACCGAAAAAGCCCCTTCAAGCTGGCTGAGTTCCCGTCAGACCGAACGAGAGCCACTCAGGCCGACCGAGATTTCCTCAGGCCAACTGAAGGGCCTCTCAAGCTAACCGAGGGCCCTCAGGCCAAGCGAGGGTCCCTCAGGCCCGTCACGCCGACCGAGGTCCCCTCAGGCATACCGAGGGCCACTCAGGTATACCGAGGGTCATTCAGGCCAAGCGAGAGCCACTAAGGCCAACCGAGTGTCCCTCAGGCCCACTCAGGGCCCCTCACGCCGACCGATGTCTCCTCAGGCATACCGAGAACCACTCAGGCCGACTGAGGCCCCCTTATTCCGACAAGGGGTCCCTCAGGCCGACAAAGAGCCCCTCCGGCCGAACAAAAGCTCCTCAAGCCGACCAAGGGCCCCTCAAGCCGGCCGAAGTTCCCTCAAGCCGACCAAGGGCCCCCGTAGTCGACCGAGGGCCCTCAGGCCGATCAAGCCGACTGAGGCCCCCTCAGGCTGGCAGGGGAACCCTCAGGCCAATCAATCGCTCCTTGGGCTGACTGAAACCCCTCGGGTGGACAAAGGACTTCCTCAAGTCGACGGAGTGCCCCCTTAGGTCGACCGAACTCCCCTCCAGGCCCAACGAGGCTCGCTCAGGCTGACCGAGGGCTCGTCAGGTCAACCAAGGACCCCTCAGGCCGACCTCGGCTAACCTCCTGGAAGAGCCATGAACCCCTAGGACCTCCTGGCCACGATGACCCCCGATGCCCTTTGATGGCACGATCCCCTCGATGTTCCTCCGTATCAAGCTATTATCTTTGCACGGATGCTAAAATAATAGTTTGATATTCTGGATATTTAGGATATTACAATACCAGGGAGCAAAAAAGGCTGCAAAAACTAGCAGCCTTATTGCAGGCAAACAACACATTTACAAAAAAAAATCATTGAACACCATGAGCACTCCGAACGCTAATTTGTCATGCTCCCCCTCCGCTATTCGCTAATCTGAACGCTTAAACCTTGTATCTACGGACTTGTTAGCAGAATAGAATCCATGCTATCAACTTACCCATTATATCATAATCGAAAAGCAGTCGCAGATGGAATCACAATGCTTGTATACTTCTAAGATGGAATACTCCTAAGATGAAATCGCATCTTGATATGATGAAATACGCGAAATTCAAAACAGAACAATCTGTACGTGTAGTCCGTTAAATTTTAGAGGGGCACACATTTAGGAAAACATTGGGGGCGGAGCACCATTGGGGAGGGGTGGAAGGGCTCAGCTCAGCATTGGGGGAAGGGGGGGGGGGGGGCTCGGGCCCTAACAAAGAGATATAAAGTTCCGGCCCTGGGCGCGCCCTAAATCTCAATACACCAAACCTGAATATCATACAGATATTGCCAAAAGAGGTATTAGGTTATTTTTTGCTTATATAATTACAATAAGTTTGTCGGAGCTTCTAGTTTATTAATAATCATCAGATGTATCCAGTTCACAGTATCCAGTTCACAAAAAAACAGCATCTAAAGGTAGGTATCATATTTCCACTCAGGTTCGCTTAACCCGCTCAAAGTTGTCGAAACTAAGCCGGCAGGCAGCTTACCTTGCCCTTCCACTGGGAAGACAAGCGGATATAGATGCGCGTGCCATAGTCCCACTGGACAACCAGGCCCAGGTTGAGCGCTTCGACGAAGGCAAACGCTCCTGCCTGACGGACTGCCAGTCTGAAACCAACGAGTGGCGTGAGATCGAGCTTTGAAGAAAAAATATACCTGAGTTGTATCAATTTGTGAGGTTTCGTTAGTCTTTCGGTTCCTTGGATAGTAGTCTGGGAGACCTTGATAAAGTTATTTACTATTTCAATGATTGCTAATACAAACACATATATGTATATTCAGGAATAAAACATGATGAGCTTAACATACCGAGTGAGTTCGAATGCTGTCGGGAGCAGTTTGTCGGCTTCCAGTGTGATCGTCTCCAGTGAGCGGCCGTGGCCGACTCGGATCTGCACCGCCTTCGCACACGAGCTGCCGGCGCCGCACGGCACATTCTGACAGACAGACACACAGCCAACCGGTCAGTACAAGTCAAAATCTCCTCAAAACCATGTTGGCCCAGTCGAAGTGACAGTGCTCTTCACACTTCAGTGCTCTTTTGGTGGAGCATCTGTTCTCCGACGTTTGTTTCGTTTTAAGCACCATTTAAATGTTGAAGCTTGCAGTAATATGCCAATACTTTAACAAACGCTGTTAAGTTGCTCAACCAACATTTCAAAAGACTCCATTGTCAGATTGTGTCAAACAGAACCACCACAACCAGTGGCGGATCTAGGTTTCTAGTTGGGGGGGGGGGCAAAATTGACCGGGGGGGGGGGGTGGCGTCGGGTCGTCAGCGCAAAAATTTGTTGAGCGGGGGGGGGGGGGGGGGGGGGGCGGCGTCGGGTCGTCAGCGCGAAAAGTCGTTGAGCGGGGGGGGGGGGGGGGGGGTGTCGGGTCGTCAGCACGAAAGAGTCGTTGAGCGGGGGAGAGGGGTAAATCATGCCTTCCCGGAGCAAAAATCACAACCTCCCAGAACGGTTTGGGGGCGGGGGCAAAAACACGCGTTTGCCTACCGATTTTTCGTTGGAGGGGGGGGGGATGGGATTAGGGCTTTCCAAGACAGATCGACCAAAATACCTCTAAATAACACCCTACATCTCATATTTCGATAAAACTACGTGGTGGGGGTTATCTGGGCTGTAGATCAACGCTGTGAACTTTCCAGCCCCGTCCGTCAAATGGTTTTCGAGCCTCGGGCAACTTTGCAATGTCAAACAAAACTCGAATTTTCAGCAGGCAATATCTCCCATCTAAATCATGCGAGTCATATAATGCTATATATCATCAGAATTATCAGTAACAATAGATTATTATGATATAATTATTTTTGGAAAATTATAAATTTTTAGAATTTCAACGCGTGATCTCAGGTTAAATCACGTGATTTTATAAGGTGGCCATTTCAAATTCGGAATTTTGTCCATGCCAGAATCGACATCTATACATAAGCCTTCGATGTTTAAAAAATTGTGATAGTTTTTTTCTCTAAGTATTTTTATTTATATTTGTGTATTTTGAAAAATCATGGTCACCAGCAGTCTTTGGTAATAACTTTGCACATAGTTGTGATAGAGAGCTCAAATAAACGGCATTATGATTAACTCGTCGACCTGCTTTCAATGATATATAACATCAGCCTTGCAGTCGCTCTGTGACCTCAAGGTCACGTGACCAGAGGCCATCCGGGACAGTCCACGTCAGATCGACCAAACCATGACATCCTACTTCTCACATTTCGATTGAACTAGATGGCGGGGGTTATCTGGGCCGTACATTCACGCTGTAAAATTGTCAGCCCCGTCCGTCGAACGGTTTTCGAGTTATAGCCTCAGGCATCTCTTTAATGTCGCCCAAAATTTTAATTTTATTCGGGCGATATCTCCCATATACATAATTCGAATTATATAAACTACAGATAAGAGGAGACCTGGATTTGACACGAAATTTGCAGACTCTTATTTTAGAGCCGAAATTTGAAACGGAGCTGTTAAAGGAAATAGTTCACCTTGGAAAATGTTTCCCAAACACGATTTGATTATATTTTTAATACAATGTATTTTTATACTGTGAAAAATGGCCTTATATCGCGCCGATTCAGAACCGTAATTAAAATAAGGGCCGTAAATTATTATTGTTTTTAAAGCTATATGCATACTCTCTTGAGTCAGAGTCCTGACGTCACGCGAATTAAAAAAAAATGGTTCAGCCAATCAGATTCGAAAGTAGTCGCTTAAGGATAGACTCGCATTAGAGATGTGCCAACCGGCGGCCGGCGGTTCACTTGCTAGCACCAGCTGTAAGCTGATTGGCTGATGGTATAGCCTCTGCCCGGGCTAGATCCAGCACCACATTCTTTCGTCAGCACCGCATTTCTTCGCCAAAAGCTCAAATATATTCGGCTGGAGTCTTTTCAGTCAAGAAAACTTGCAGATAGGGGTTTCCCAACACGGGCTACAAAACTGTTATCTCAGTTTAAAACAAATGTTGAAGGTGAACTATTTCCTTTAACCCGCGCCTTGCCGGTGCTCGGTGCCACCTTCGCCTTGCCGGGGGGGGGGGGCGTTTCGACGCTCCCCTACCCCTTCTAACTCGGCTTGTATGGAACGTAGACAAAAACCAAAGACACTGTTCGAAAGCCCGTCAGAATGCATTTTGAAACTATTTCAGGGATTTTTTTCTTCTCAGGTCAATATTGAGGTCACCAGAGGTCATCAAGGGTCAGATTTTACAGTTTTAAGACTTCGCTCCAGAAGTTCCCAGATAGCACAGGAATAGTGATAGTTGGAACAAACGGGAAAAGCAATGGAAAGCTATTGAACAATGCAATGTGCAAGGTGTCCTCAGATTTGAGCTCAGGTGAATAGTTGAGGCTCCAGAGCTCATCAAATGTCAAACAGGCTATTTTTTAGCAAAACAGTTTGTACAAATATCTTTTTATCTAACAAAGATAGGGAAATAATTTTGACGCTATCGTGTTTGTCTCGTCAAGGCGCTTCGTATGATATGCATTATAACCAGGTTAAGTCAACCTACAAATTTGGCCACAGGTCAAGGTCAAATGGTAACCCAATTGGGTCATGTTTCACATTGGGAGACGTGCCTCGACGAGACAAACACATTGGTGCAAGTTTCACTTATCTATCTTGATTTTGTCGAGAGTTATTGGCAAAAAAGTGTTGGTGACCTGGGTGACCTCATCTGACCCTGTTGGGGTCACTGAACAAAAATTGCAGCTGGAACTTCAAGATTAGCCTATGATAACATGATCCAGAAATAATTGGGCTGACATAATTCGTATCCTCAGAAAAGGAAGCATTTTATTATTTCCCAATTGACTTATAATGGGAGGTCACGAAATTGACCCGACCTTAGGTCACCGATAATAAAACTCCGAGACAAACGTATTGTAGATACTATTGCTCTTATGAAATTCTGTAAGTACGAAATCGATCGGCCAAAAACTGTGGCTGTGGTGCGACCGGAAACATTTTTGGAGGTGGGTCACGTGACCTGGTCTGGTGACCTGACCAGAGATGACTGGAGGTAATTTTTTTACATAATATGCGCAATAATGTTGGAACAGCTGTGCCAAAAACGGCGGCGCTGCGCGGCGCCGTTTGTTCGCTATTCACGAAAAACCTTAGGGGGGTCTGTAAAGTTGAGGGGGGGGGGCTGCCTGACAAGTTGGGGGGGGGGGGCTGAGCCACAAGTTCGGGGGGGGGGGGGAGGCTGAAGCCCCCCCCCCCAACTGAATAGGATCCTACGCCCCTGCCCTGAATGAACTCACAGTAACGATAACCTCGAACTGGTCCTTGCTGCTGCTGGGCTGCGAGCCCTTGGCCAGCATGTACTGGCAGTCGCCCTCGATGTCGTAGATGCGGCCGTCGAACGTCTCGTAGTGGGAGTTGCCCCAGGCGGTGCAGACGCCGTCGCAGGCCTGCTCCTCGCAGGTCCACATGCCGGCCTCGCAGATGCTGCCAGGTCAGCCAGGACAGCGTCAGGTCAGCCCGGACAGGGTCAGGGTACCAGGTCAGCCCGGACAGGGTCAGGGTGCCAGGTCAGCCCGGACAGGGTCAGGGTGCCAGGTCAGCCCGGACAGGGTCAGGGTGCCAGGTCAGCCCGGACAGGGTCAGGGTGCCAGGTCAGCCCGGACAAGGTCAGAGTGCCAGGTCAGCCCGGACAGGATCAGGGTGCCAGGTCAGCCCGGCCAGGGTCAGGGTACCAGGCCAGCCCGGACAGCGTCAGGGTGCCAGGTCAGCCCGGACAGCGTCAGGGTGCCAGGTCAGCCCGGACAGCGTCAGGGTGCCATGTCAGCCCGGACAGGGTCAGGGTACCAGGTCAGCCCGGACAGGGTCAGGGTGCCAGGTCAGCCCGGACAGGGTCAGGGTGCCAGGTCAGCCCGGACAGGGTCAGGGTACCAGGTCAGCCCGGACAGGGTCAGGGTGCCAGGTCAGCCCGGACAGGGTCAGAGTGCCAGGTCAGCCCGGACAGGGTCAGAGTGCCAGGTCAGCCCGGCCAGGGTCAAGGTACCAGGTCAGTCCGGACAGCGTCAGGGTGCCAGGTCAGCCCGGACAGCGTCAGGGTGCCAGGTAAGCCCGGACAGGGTCAGGGTATCAGGTCAGCCCGGACAGGGTCAGGGTGCCAGGTCAGCCCGGACAGGGTCAGGGTACCAGGTCAGCCCGGACAGGGTCAGGGTGCCAGGTCAGCCCGGACAGGGTCAGGGTGCCAGGTGAGCCCGGACAGGGTCAGGGTGACAGGTCAGCCCGGACAGGGTCAGAGTGCCAGGTCAGCCCGGACAGGGTCAGGGTGCCAGGTCAGCCCGGCCAGGGTCAGGGTACCAGGTCAGCCCGGACAGCGTCAGGGTGCCAGGTCAGCCCGGACAGGGTCAGGGTATCAGGTCAGCCCGGACAGGGTCAGGGTGCCAGGTCAGCCCGGACAGGGTCAGGGTGCCAGGTCAGCCCGGACAGGGTCAGGGTGCCAGGTCAGCCCGGACAGAGTCAGGGTGCCAGGTCAGCCCGGACAGGGTCAGGGTGCCAGGTCAGCCCGGACAGGGTCAGGGTGCCAGGTCAGCCCGGACAGCGTCAGGGTGCCAGGTCAGCCCGGACAGGGTCAGGGTATCAGGTCAGCCCGGACAGGGTCAGGGTGCCAAGTCAGCCCGGACAGGGACAGGGTCAGGGTGCCAGGTCAGCCCGGACAGGGTCAGGGTGCCAGGTCAGCCCGGACAGGGTCAGGGTACCAGGTCAGCCCGGACAGGGTCAGGGTGCCAGGTCAGCCCGGACAGGGTCAGGGTCAGGGTGCCAGGTCAGCCCGGACAGGGTCAGGGTGCCAGGTCAGCCCGGACAGCGTCAGGGTGCCAGGTCAGCCCGGACAGGGTCAGGGTACCAGGTCAGCCCGGACAGGGTCAGGGTGCCAGGTCAGCCCGGACAGCGTCAGGGTACCAGGTCAGCCCGGCCAGGGTCAGGGTGCCAGGTGAGCCCGGACAGGGTCAGGGTACCAGGTCAGCCCGGACAGGGTCAGGGTGCCAGGTCAGCCCGGACAGGGTCAGGGTCAGGGTGCCAGGTCAGCCCGGACAGAGTCAGGGTGCCAGGTCAGCCCGGACAGCGTCAGGGTGCCAGGTCAGTCCGGACAGGGTCAGGGTACCAGGTCAGCCCGGACAGGGTCAGGGTGCCAGGTCAGCCCGGACAGCGTCAGGGTACCAGGTCAGCCCGGACAGGGTCAGCTGGCAGTGGGATAACTGTACCGCACTGCACCCAGCCCCTGTACCGCACCCAGCCACCAGACAACTCGCCGACACAAACAACATGGTAACACAAACTGTACGCTGCTGCTGTATGCATAGCACCTAAATCGAACACAGAGCCGTCGAAACTGGAATATTTGGAATGTCTGGAGCCAATATTTATGAACGTATGAAGTTATGCTCACTTATCGTGGTCTGTGCATTACATTTCCTCAACTTGATTCGATTTATAGTGCTTTGTTGTAATTGGTGCATGGGGGGGGGGGGGGCAAACCAGCAACCTAGACCCGAGTCGTGATTTTGTCATCACTGTTACATTAAACACGAAATTTTCTTCGCTGCTAATTGTTCATGTGAACGATGATGTTTGTGTTGGTTTGCATCATGTTTGCTATATGTAGCCGCCGGTGCGCTGCACCGTGTCCACAAAGGATGTTTGCTATATGTAGCCGCCGGTGCGCTGCACCGTGTCCACAAAGGATGTTTGCTATATGTAGCCGCCGGTGCGCTGCACCGTGTACACAAAGGATGTTTGCTATATGTAGCCGCCGGTGCGCTGCACCGTGTCCACAAAGGATGTTTGCTATATGTAGCCGCCGGTGCGCTGCACCGTGTACACAAAGGATGTTTGCTATATGTAGCCGCCGGTGCGCTGCACCGTGTCCACAAAGGATGTTTGCTATATGTAGCCGCCGGTGCGCTGCACCGTGTCCACAAAGGATGTTTGCTATATGTAGCCGCCGGTGCGCTGCACCGTGTCCACAAAGGATGTTTGTTATATGTAGCCGCCGGTGCGCTGCACCGTGTCCACAAAGGATGCGGCCGTAGCTGAATATTAAACAAAAACGCACCAGGCCTGAGCCGTGCGCCAGGGCTCACCGCGAGGGTGTAACCTGAGCGTTCAGCATGCAGAGAGCCAGGCCTGAGCCGTGCGTCAGGGCTCACCACGAGGGTGTAACCTGAGCGTTCAGCATGCAGAGAGCCAGGCCTGAGCCGTGCGTCAGGGCTCACCGCGAGGGTGTAACCTGAGCGTTCAGCATGCAGAGAGCCAGGCCTGAGCCGTGCGTCAGGGCTCACCGAGAGGGTGTAACCTGAGCGTTCAGCATGCAGAGAGCCAGGCCTGAGCCGTGCGCCAGGGCTCACCGAGAGGGTGTAACCTGAGCGTTCAGCATGCAGAGAGCCAGGCCTGAGCCGTGCGTCAGGGCTCACCGCGAGGGTGTAACCTGAGCGTTCAGCATGCAGAGAGCTAGGCCTGAGCCGTGCGCCAGGGCTCACCGAGAGGATGTAACCTGAGCGTTCAGCCTGCAGAGAGACTCGACATGCAGCTCACCATGAGCGGCACTCGGTGGAGAAGGTGCTGCCGTGGGGGAACGGCTTGCCACCGTGGTGGCAGGGGCACTGGTCGCCAGTGACACACTGGCCGGAGCTGGCGTCCAGCACATAGCCGTCCTCACACACGCAGCCCGACTGACAGGCGTCGTACAGCGACTTTGAGGTCTCCGGCCGCGAACTGTGGCGACTCTGCAGCAGACAGAGGAGCGTGCAGCCATCAGACTTCACGCTTCAGACCAGTCTTATTGGCAGGACATGGGCCAACAGTGGCATATACCAGTCTGAATGGAAGTCAAATAGAGAGAGAGCTTCCTGGCCTATATACCAGAGAGTCATTTATGATCGTTAACACAAATAAAGTACAACAAGCAACTGTAAGTTAGGTAAACATTCAAACAATGCAAATTTGTCAGCCACAGATAAACATAATGTTATTGACCTTACAATGTTGCCATCAGTGGTGTTAGACACGCTCGGTGGCGGGCACATTTCAGGTATACATACCTTGCAGGTGAGAAGATGAGCCGGCAGACAGTCAACGTACAACAGGTGCTTCGAAGCGTCGCACTTGCCAGCGTTGTCCGTCAGCCTCTCGGTTTTCGCAAGTTCACACTGCCAGCGGGCGTTGACGCACTCACTGTAAACACAGCGGCGCCAGCTCGTCAGCTTATCGGTACAATGAACGCACATACGTCATACATCCGAGCTCGACTGGCACCTGACCACTAGTCACTTGGAGTGACTAAAGGTCCTCAAATAGGCAGTAATTATCCCACTTGGGGCAGGTAATAGAACCCTCGGGCGTTGGCACCTGACCACTAGTCACTTGGAGTGACTAGAGGTCCTCAAATAGGCAGTAATTATCCCACTTGGGGCAGGTAATAGAACCCTCGGGCGTTGGCACCTGACCACTAGTCACTTGAAGTGACTAGAGGTCCTCAAATGGGAGTAATTATCCCACTTGGGGTAGGTAATATAACCCTCGGCCGGGGATATTGGCGAAACAGCGGCTAAGTAAGAAATCATAGTTGATTTGTGTCAAGATAAGACACAATGCACAATGCACAACTATCCCAGTCTGTTTCTCTGCCGCAAACCACTGGTATCGTATATTATCAGAAAGAGCATCTAAACTAATAAATGCAAAGTGATGCTTAGCCGTTTTTGCGGATGTCCGTGAAGTTAGCCAACAGCCAACAAAACGGAAATTTGCAACGGCCGAATTTTTCGCCTAAAATACGCATGTAGGTCAAGTCGCATACGAGGGTCACGAATCTGATGTTATTTTTAATGCCAAGGTCATAGGTCAAGGTCAAATGCGTAAAGAAGGTTGCGTACCCTTATGCACCTTTTTACGGACAAACTGTACACCGCACGGCCTCGCAATGGCCACCATTCGAAAGAGCGGCACAAAATGAAGGTGGGGTTTTTCTCGGAATTTCGATTTAGGTCACCCAAGGTCACCCATCAAGGTCAAACTATCAAAATCAACAAAAATCAACCTTATGTACCTTTTTACGGACAAACAGTACACCGCACGGCCTCGCAATGGCAACCATTCGAAAGAGCGGCACAAAATGAAGGTGGGGTTTTCCTCGGAATTTCGGTTTAAGTCACCCAAGGTCACCCATCAAGGTCAAACTATCAAAATCAATCAAAATCGACTTTATGTACCTTTTTACGGACAAACGGTGCTTTGCACGGCTTTTTAAATGGCACCATTCGAAAGAGCGCCTCAAAATGAAGGTGGGGTTTTCCTCCGAATTTCGATTAAGGTCACCCAAGGTCACCCATCAAGGTCAAACTATCAAAATCAACCAAAATCGACCTTATGTACCTTTTTACGGACAAACGGTGCTTTGCACGCTTTTTTAAATGACACCATTCGAAAGAACGCCTCAAAATGAAGGTGGAGTTTTCCTCGGAATTTCGATTTAGGTCACCCAAGGTCAACCATAAAGGTCAAACTATCAAAAGCAATCAAAATCGACTTTATGTACCTTTTTACGAACAAACGGTGCTTTGCACGGCTTTTTAAATGACACCATTCGAAAGTGCGCCTCAAAATGAAGGTGGGGTTTTCCTCGGAATTTCGATTAAGGTCATCCAAGGTCACCCATCAAGGTCAAACTTTCAAAATCAAACAAAATCGACCTTATGTACCTTTTTACAGACAAACGGTGCTTTGCACGTTTTTTTAAATGGCACCATTCGAAAGAGGGTCTCAAAATGAAGGTGGGGTTTTCCTCGGAATTTCGATTTAGGTCACCCAAGGTCACCCATGAAGATCAAACTATCAAAATCAATCAAAATCGACATTATGTACCTTTTACGGACAAACGGTGTTTTGCACGGATTTTTAAATGGCACCATTGGAAAGAGCGCCTCAAAATGAAGGTGGGCTTTTCCTCGGAATTTCGATTAAGGTCACCCAAGGTCACCCATCAAGGTTAAACTATCAAAATTAACCAAAATCGACCTTATGTACCTTTTTACGGACAAACGGTGCTTTGCACGTTTTTTTAATGACACCATTCGAAAGAGCGCCTCAAAATGAAGGTAGGGTTTTCCTCGGAATTTCGATTAAGGTCACCCAAGGTCACCAATCAAGGTCAAACTATCAAAATCAATCAAAATCTACATTATGTACCTTTTTACGGACAAACAGTGTTTTGCACGGCTTTTTAAATGGCACCATTCGAAAGAGCGCCTCAAAATGAAGGTGGGGTTTTCCTCGGAATTTCGATTTAGGTCACCCAAGGTCACCCATCAAGGTCAAACTATCAAAATCAACCAAAATCGACCTTATGTACCTTTTTACGGACAAACGGTGCCTTGCACGTTTTTTAAATGACACCATTCAAAAGAGCGCCTCAAAATGAAGGTGGGGTTTTCCTCGGAATTTCGATTTAGATCACCCAAGGTCACCCATAAAGGTCAAACGATCAAAATCAATCAAAATCGACTTTATGTACATTTTTACGGACAAACAGTGCTTTGCACGGCTTTTTAAATGGCACCATTCGTAAGAGCGCCTCAAAATGAAGGTGGGGTTTTCCTCAGAATTTCCTCAGAATTTCAAAATCAGAATTTCAAAATCAATGGAATGGTGGCCATTGCGAGGCCGTGTGGTGTACCGTTTGTCCGTAAAAGGTACATAAAGTCGATTTTAATTGATTTTGATAGTTTGACCTTTATGGTTGACCTTGGGTGACCTTAATCGAAATTCCGAGGAAAGCCGCACCTTCATTTTGAGGCGCTCTTTCGAATGGTGTCATTTAAAAGAACGTGCAAAGCACCGTTTGTCCGTAAAAAGGTACATAAGGTCGATTTTGGTTGATTTTGATAGTTTGACCTTGATGGGTGACCTTGGGTGACCTTAATCGAAATTCCGAAGAAAACCCCACCTTCATTTTGAGCCGCTCTTTCGAATGGTGCCATTTAAAAAGCCGTGCAAAGCACCGTTTGTCCGTAAAAAGGTACATAAAGTCGATTTTGATTGATTTTGATAGTTTGACCTTGGTTGGTGACCTTGGTGACCTAAATCAAAATTCCGAGGGAAACCCCACCTTCATTTTGAGGCACTCTTTCGAATGGTGTCATTTAAAAAAACGTGCAAAGCACCGTTTGTCCGTAAAAAGGTACATAAGGTCGATTTTGGTTGATTTTGATAGTTTGACCTTGATAGGTGACCTTGGGTGACCTTAATCGAAATTCCGAGGAAAACCCCACCTTCATTTTGAGGCGCTCTTTTGAATGGTGCCATTTAAAAAGCCGTGCAAAGCACCGTTTGTCCGTAGAAAGGTACATAAAGTCGATTTTGATTGATTTTGATAGTTTGACCTTGATGGGTGATTTTGGCTGACCTTAATCGAAATTCCGAGGAAAACCCCACCTTCATTTTGAGGCGCTCTTTCGAATGGTGCCATTTAAAAAGCCGTGCAAAGCACCGTTTGTCCGCAAAAAGGTACATAAAGTCGATTTTGATTGATTTTGATAGTTTGACCTTTATGGGTGACCTTGGGTGACCTAAATCGAAATTCCGATGAAAACCTCACCTTTATTTTGTGCCGCTCTTTCGAATGGTGACATTTAATAAGCCGTGCAAAGCACCGTTTGTTCGTAAAAAGGTACATAAGGTCGATTTTTGTTGATTTTGATAGTTTGACCTTGATGGGTGACCTTGGGTGACCTTAATCGAAATTCCGAGGAAAACTCCACCTTCATTTTTAGGCGCTCTTTCGAATGGTGCCATTTAAAAAGCCGTGCAAAGCACCGTTTGTCCGTAAAAAGGTACATAAGGTCGATTTTGATTGATTTTGATAGTTTGTCCTTTATGGGTGACCTTGGGTGACCTAAATCGAAATTCCGAGGAAAACCCCACCTTCATTTTGAGGCGCTCTTTCGAATGGTGTCATTTAAAAAAACGTGCAAAGCACCGTTTGTCCGTAAAAAGGTACATAAGGCCGATTTTGGTTGATTTTGATAGTTTGACCTTGATGGGTGACCTTGGGTGACCTAAATCGAAATTCCGATGAAAGCCCAACCTTTATTTTGTGCCGCTCTTTCGAATGGTGGCATTTAATAAGCCGTGCAAAGCACCGTTTGTCCGTAAAAATGTACATAAGGTCGATTTTGGTTGATTTTGATAGTTTGACCTTGATGGGTGACCTTGGGTGACCTTAATAGAAATTCCGAGGAAAATTTCACCTTCATTTTGAGGCGCTGTTTCGAATGGTGCCATTTAAAAAGCCGTGCAAAGCACCATTTGTCCGTAAAAAGGTACATAAAGTCGATTTTGATTGATTTTGATACTTTGTCCTTTATGGGTGACCTTGGGTGACCTAAATCGAAATTCCGAGGAAAGCCCACCTTCATTTTGAGGCGCTCTTTCGAATGGTGTCATTTAAAAAATGTGCAAAGCACCGTTTGTCCGTAAAAAGGTACATAAAGCCGATTTTGGTTGATTTTGATAGTTTGACCTTGATGGGTGACCTTGGGTGACCTTAATCGAAATTCCGAGGAAAACCCCACCTTCATTTCGGAGTGCTCTTTCGAATGGTGGCCATTGCGAGGCCGTGCGGTGTACCATTTGTCCGTAAAAAGGTACATAAGGGTACACAACCTTCTTTACGCATTTGACCTTGACCTATGACCTTGGCATTAAAAAATAACATCAGATTCGTGACCCTCGTATGCGACTTGACCTACATGCGTATTATAGGCGAAAAATTCGGCCGTTGCAAATTTCCGTTTTGTTGGCTATTGGCTAACTTCACGGACATGCGGACTCGGACCTTCCCCTGGAGACCGACAAATTTAAGCTTACAAAAATACAAAAAATTACGCTAACAAAATTCATATAGAGTGCTTCGTAATTACCTCATTCATCAGTAGGACCTCTCCATTTGATCTACTAACAAAATATGCTGCGTTCACACTTCACACATTTTTACCAGCCATAAACACCGCGCTCATTAACACGCCCTTCCTGGAAATATTTCTGGATCCGCGCCTGTTGGCACTTGGCTATTATATATTTAATATTTGTGTATTGGTTTTAATTATTCTGGTGTCGCCGTTAGTATAATGCTTGTGAAGCAGCGTATATTTTAAGATTACTGTTCTATGGGGATTGCAGGTTCGTTAAGTCTAAGTGGTTATAGGTCGGCTTTCAAAGGTTGATGGAATCACTTGCCAAAGGTAAACCTAGCTTTCAAGTTTCAGCTAAACTATAACTTTATCTGATCTAAAAAGGATGTTTTAAATTGAATAAGAACTACTAGTGTATATCGTGAATATGTTTGGAACAACACCACTGTTTGGAATTTATAGTGACTTTAATTATCGGTTCGCCAGTTTTGCTATTAGAATATCACTATACCTATTGGGCATATCATTCTTCGCAAACATGATTAATAACCTCGCTGTTATACTGCTGCCGGCGTTATACTGCTGCCGCTGTTATAATACTGCTGCCGCCGTTATACTGCTGCCGGCTGGCACGTCGTTAAGTCGGAATGCAAATGAGAAAAGTAAAGTTGTAAAACTGTTACTGTGAAGTAACGTATATCATTTGAGACCGTGATTTTCGAATGTCCAGACAGTCGAGAAGAGAGAGAGAGAGAGTGTCATTGTAGGCCCATGCATCTTAGTTTCCTTGCAGTAATATGACCCCCCTGCTTCCATTCCTGAGCTCGCATATGTAAAAAAAAACTTAATTCCCTCTCCTGGCCTCATATGTGCGTATATCATTATAAACTAACGTCTATTGCGCCGTAATCGCTGGCATATCGTCATCACCATGCCAGTCACCCCTTTTCATGTGCCTCAGTACGCCCATGCAGCTATATATGTAATCAATTATTCAAATAATGGAAGGAGAAGCTATTTTTTACATCTTGATAGCTATAAATGCCCATTACATCGCTCTATTGACTTCCCGCCAAGCGTTGCATTCTTCCTGGAAACCTCCCCTTTTGAAGTCCCTGAAACCACCTCTGCTATGCAATTTTGATGATTTTTCATTAACATCAATTAATTTTCACTTGTTTCAATCACCGTAAACCGATGTAACTCCTTCATACTTGAGGCAGTTGGGAAGAAACCATGAAGATCGCATTTCGGTATTATCGCCAAATGTCGCCGCAGAACCCTCCCAAAACCGTGTCATGGAACCGCCTCTGTTCAGGTTAAGAACTCAAAACTTTGACTCCATATGTGCAAATATATTGTGGGAAAATTCAAAAAATGTCATGGGCCTGCTCCTAGCTGTTCTGGAGATATCTGCGAAAAACATGAGGGGGGGGGGGGGCGGAATCCACCCCCCGTTACAAATAGGGTTAACGCCAAGGACTGCGGCCTGCGCCATGGGGGTGGGTTGACGATTCATTCAGGTCGTCAAAAAAGGAGGGTAACCATAACCTAGATGCTGATAATCAATGATCTGGAACATTAGGATACAATGAATAAATACGATTGTAGCAAGAGAGAGATTTACATATTTTAGGTATAGCATTGCTCAGTGTTCTGAAAATTACAGCATACGTAGGCAGTACATTATGAAGAGCATGAATAACTAATGTAAAATAAAGCCAAATAATAAAGTCAATGAAAAGGAGCAGCAAAAGAAAACGAAAGCTGAAAGACAAAGAAAAAAACGTATTCTTATTTTCGACCATACCACTTAGTAAGTAAGTGTGAGATAAGAGTGGACGGCGCCGTTTGATGTGCCTCACCATTGCTGCAGAGAGGCGCCGGTCCCCTGGTACCGGCGGTGGTCCGGGCGGTACTCCTTGTTTTTGTACACACAGGGGCAGCTGCTGATGGGCGCGCAGCGTTCATCGGCGTCCAGCGCCTGGCCCTCGGGACACTGGCAGCCCTCGACGCAGCGTCGCTGGCACTGGGTGGCCGTGGCCAGGTCGAAACAGGTGTGCGCACAAGAGTCGCCGCAGACCTGGTACTGCTGGCCGAACGGACAGCCCGTGCCTGCCACCCCGGACAAAGGTCACACATTCAGCCACGAATCACAGACGGAGCTGTGCCAGCTCAGGTCGCTAACAGCGGGCATGTCTAGAAGTGATTGCAAAGTTATTTGTAATGTAACCGAATTTAAAGGCAAAGCTTTCTTAATCAAAGGAAATACAATTTTGTCAAGGTTTTATTGAGTAATAGTCTATGTTATAAAGCGGCTTGCATTTAGGATATGCAAGCCGCTTCATAACAGCTTTATAAGTTAAAGAAGAACAAAATATAGGCAACGTCTAATTGGTATGTTAGCCAAAAACATACCTTTGACAATGCAAATTTATTGTTACTTGCAACAAAAGGGAGGACATATTCTCGTTCTGCAGGGACGCCATGTTTTGCAGTTTCGTCTGATATGACTCTGGACGCACGCCGTGCAGCAGTTGCATGTTTTTTCTGCGACCTCCCTCCGCTGCGCGCTGGCCACTGACCGCAGATGCCGACCTCGGCGCGCCACTGGATCAGCACGTCTCGCGCGGCGCAGGCGGCAGCGTAGTCCCCCAGGTGGACACAGTAGCAGTCCTTCAGCTCGGCCCGACAGCTGCACAGGTCGTACTCGCAGTTCTTGACGTACGGTGCCGGATCCACCACGCTATGACACGCTATGCGCAGGTGACAGGGCAGTCAGATCCACCACGCTATGACACGCTATGAGCTGGTGACAGGGCAGTCAGATTCAGCACGCTATGACACGCTATGAGCTGGTGACAGGGCAGTCAGATCCAGCACGTGATGACACGCTATGAGCAGGTGACAGGGCGGTCAGATCCAGCACGTGATGACACGCTATGAGCAGGTGACAGGGCGGTCACGTTGGCAAGATAACTTCAGCTGAATCCAGCTGACTGATTGATTTGACGATGGGTGATGCTCTCTCTCGTGTGTGTGTGTGTGTGTGTGTGTGTGTGTGTGTGTGTGTGTGTGTGTGTGTGTGTGTGTGTGTGTGTGTGTGTGTGTGTGTGTGTGTGTGTGTGTGTGTGTGTGTGTGTGTGTGTGTGTGTGTGTGTGTGTGTGTGTGTGTGTGTGTGTGTGTGTGTGTGTGTGTGTGTGTGTGTGTGTGTGTGTGTGTGTGTGTGTGTGTGTGTGTGTGTGTGTGTGTGTGTGTGTGTGTGTGTGTGTGTGTGTGTGTGTGTGTGTGTGTGTGTGTGTGTGTGTGTGTGTGTGTGTGTGTGTGTGTGTGTGTGTGTGTGTGTGTGTGTGTGTGTGTGTGTGTGTGTGTGTGTGTGTGTGTGTGTGTGTGTGTGTGTGTGTGTGTGTGTGTGTGTGTGTGTGTGTGTGTGTGTGTGTGTGTGTGTGTGTGTGTGTGTGTGTGTGTGTGTGTGTGTGTGTGTGTGTGTGTGTGTGTGTGTGTGTGTGTGTGTGTGTGTGTGTGTGTGTGTGTGTGTGTGTGTGTGTGTGTGTGTGTGTGTGTGTGTGTGTGTGTGTGTGTGTGTGTGTGTGTGTGTGTGTGTGTGTGTGTGTGTGTGTGTGTGTGTGTGTGTGTGTGTGTGTGTGTGTGTGTGTGTGTGTGTGTGTGTGTGTGTGTGTGTGTGTGTGTGTGTGTGTGTGTGTGTGTGTGTGTGTGTGTGTGTGTGTGTGTGTGTGTGTGTGTGTGTGTGTGTGTGTGTGTGTGTGTGTGTGTGTGTGTGTGTGTGTGTGTGTGTGTGTGTGTGTGTGTGTGTGTGTGTGTGTGTGTGTGTGTGTGTGTGTGTGTGTGTGTGTGTGTGTGTGTGTGTGTGTGTGTGTGTGTGTGTGTGTGTGTGTGTGTGTGTGTGTGTGTGTGTGTGTGTGTGTGTGTGTGTGTGTGTGTGTGTGTGTGTGTGTGTGTGTGTGTGTGTGTGTGTGTGTGTGTGTGTGTGTGTGTGTGTGTGTGTGTGTGTGTGTGTGTGTGTGTGTGTGTGTGTGTGTGTGTGTGTGTGTGTGTGTGTGTGTGTGTGTGTGTGTGTGTGTGTGTGTGTGTGTGTGTGTGTGTGTGTGTGTGTGTGTGTGTGTGTGTGTGTGTGTGTGTGTGTGTGTGTGTGTGTGTGTGTGTGTGTGTGTGTGTGTGTGTGTGTGTGTGTGTGTGTGTGTGTGTGTGTGTGTGTGTGTGTGTGTGTGTGTGTGTGTGTGTGTGTGTGTGTGTGTGTGTGTGTGTGTGTGTGTGTGTGTGTGTGTGTGTGTGTGTGTGTGTGTGTGTGTGTGTGTGTGTGTGTGTGTGTGTGTGTGTGTGTGTGTGTGTGTGTGTGTGTGTGTGTGTGTGTGTGTGTGTGTGTGTGTGTGTGTGTGTGTGTGTGTGTGTGTGTGTGTGTGTGTGTGTGTGTGTGTGTGTGTGTGTGTGTGTGTGTGTGTGTGTGTGTGTGTGTGTGTGTGTGTGTGTGTGTGTGTGTGTGTGTGTGTGTGTGTGTGTGTGTGTGTGTGTGTGTGTGTGTGTGTGTGTGTGTGTGTGTGTGTGTGTGTGTGTGTGTGTGTGTGTGTGTGTGTGTGTGTGTGTGTGTGTGTGTGTGTGTGTGTGTGTGTGTGTGTGTGTGTGTGTGTGTGTGTGTGTGTGTGTGTGTGTGTGTGTGTGTGTGTGTGTGTGTGTGTGTGTGTGTGTGTGTGTGTGTGTGTGTGTGTGTGTGTGTGTGTGTGTGTGTGTGTGTGTGTGTGTGTGTGTGTGTGTGTGTGTGTGTGTGTGTGTGTGTGTGTGTGTGTGTGTGTGTGTGTGTGTGTGTGTGTGTGTGTGTGTGTGTGTGTGTGTGTGTGTGTGTGTGTGTGTGTGTGTGTGTGTGTGTGTGTGTGTGTGTGTGTGTGTGTGTGTGTGTGTGTGTGTGTGTGTGTGTGTGTGTGTGTGTGTGTGTGTGTGTGTGTGGGTGGGTGGGTGGGTGGGTGGGTGGGTGGGTGGGTGGGTGGGTGGGTGGGTGGGTGGGTGGGTGGGTGGGTGGGTGGGTGTGTGGGTGGGTGGGTGGGTGGGTGGGTGGGTGGGTGGGTGGGTGGGTGGGTGGGTGGGTGGGTGGGTGGGTGGGTGGGTGGGTGGGTGGGTGGGTGGGTGGGTGGGTGGGTGGGTGGGTGGGTGGGTGGGTGGGTGGGTGGGTGGGTGGGTGGGTGGGTGGGTGGGTGGGTGGGTGGGTGGGTGGGTGGGTGGGTGGGTGGGTGGGTGGGTGGGTGGGTGGGTGGGTGGGTGTGTGTGTGTGTGTGTGTGTGTGTGTGTGTGTGTGTGTGTGTGTGTGTGTGTGTGTGTGTGTGTGTGTGTGTGTGTGTGTGTGTGTGTGTGTGTGTGTGTGTGTGTGTGTGTGTGTGTGTGTGTGTGTGTGTGTGTGTGTGTGTGTGTGTGTGTGTGTGTGTGTGTGTGTGTGTGTGTGTGTGTGTGTGTGTGTGTGTGTGTGTGTGTGTGTGTGTGTGTGTGTGTGTGTGTGTGTGTGTGTGTGTGTGTGTGTGTGTGTGTGTGTGTATTTCCTTCTCTAAAATAGTATATGGGAGGTCTGTTTTTACTTCATTTTCAGAACTAGGTAGAAACGTGATGCAAACTCATCATTTTACGACACAATCAGCAGACCTCTGTGCTGGTGTAGCGGCTTCTGTGTGTGGCGGCCTCTGTGCTGGTGTGGCGGCCTCTGTGCTGGTGTGGCGGCCTCTGTGCTGGTGTAGCGGCCTCTGTGCTGGTGTAGCGGCTTCTGTGTGTGGCGGCCTCTGTGCTGGTGTGGCGGCCTCTGTGCTGGTGTGGCGGCCTCTGTGCTGGTGTGGCGGCCTCTGTGCTGGTGTAGCGGCCTCTGTGCTGGTGTAGCGGCTTCTGTGTGTGGCGGCCTCTGTGCTGGTGTGGCGGCCTCTGTGTGCTCTGTGCTGGTGTGGCGGCCTCTGTGCTGGTGTAGCGGCTTCTGTGTGTGGCGGCCTCTGTGCTGGTGTGGCGGCCTCTGTGTGCTCTGTGCTGGTGTGGCGGCCTCTGTGCTGGTGTGGCGGCCTCTGTGTGTGACGGCCTCTGTGCTGGTGTGGCGGCCTCTGTGTGTGGTGGCCTCTGTGCTGGTGTGGCGGTCTCTGTGCTGGTGTGGCGGCCTCTGTGTGTGGCGGCCTCTGTGCTGGTGTGGCGGCCTCTGTGTGTGGTGGCCTCTGTGCTAGTGTGGCGGTCTCTGTGCTGGTGTGGCGGCCTCTGTGTGTGGCGGCCTCTGTGCTGGTGTGGCGGCATCTGTGTGTGATGGCCTCTGTGCTAGTGTGACGGTCTCTGTGCTGGTGTGGCGGCCTCTGTGTGTGGCGGCCTCTGTGCTGGTGTGGCGGCCTCTGTGTGTGGCGGCCTCTGTGCTGGTGTGGCGGCCTCTGTGCTGGTGTGGCGGCCTCTGTGTGCTCTGTGCTGGTGTGGCGGCCTCTGTGCTGGTGTGGCGGCCTCTGTGTGTGGCGGCCTCTGTGCTGGTGTGGCGGCCTCTGTGTGTGGTGGCCTCTGTGCTAGTGTGGCGGTCTCTGTGCTGGTGTGGCGGCCTCTGTGTGTGGCGGCCTCTGTGCTGGTGTGGCGGCCTCTGTGTGTGGTGGCCTCTGTGCTGGTGTAGCGGCCTCTGTATGTGGCGGCCGCGGCCTCTGTGCTGGTGTGGCGGCCTCTGTGTTGGTGTAGCGGCCTCTGTGCTGGTGTGGCGGCCTCTGTGTGTAGTGGCCTCTGTGCTGGTGTGGCGGCCTCTGTGTTGGTGTAGCGGCCTCTGTGCTGGTGTGGCGGCCTCTGTGTGTAGCGGCCTCTGTGCTGGTGTGGCGGCCTCTGTGTTGGTGTAGCGGCCTCTGTGCTGGTGTGGCGGTCTCTGTGTGTAGCGGCCTCTGTGCTGGTGTGGCGGCCTCTGTGTGTAGCGGCCTCTGTGCTGGTGTGGCGGCCTCAGTGCTGGTGTGGCGGCCTGATTACCTTGGAAGGCAGGTGCCGAGATAAGCTTGTCGCAGTGCCGGGAAGCCTCGGCGTACTTCTCGGAATGAACCTCGCACGGGTGGCCGTGAGGTTCCGTCTTATCGTCACATGTATCGTCCACCTTCCATTTGGACGCGAACGCGATGGCGCTCTGACGACAAAAGGGCATACTTATAATGCGAGCTCTGTCTGTGAACAGCTCAGTTCAGAACTTATGTTCAGCTATGGGGCTTAGTTATGTAGACTTATGGGATCAGTTCTATGAGTGGCATAGGTACTATATGAAGGATGGGCTTCACTTATCGGATGAGGGGGCAAGGGCTTTGGGAGATGCCTACAGAAGTGTCATTCAGGGAAACTAGGTAGGAGGGGGGGTTCAGGGACGCTAGTACTAGGGCATCAAGAAGTAAGCATTGGTAGAAGTTCATGTCAGAATAGGACAGTAGATCATAATTCCCTCAGAATTAGTAGAGTCAGCTCAAAGTATAAGATCACATGTGTGTTGCTGAATGCCCAAAGTATTAGGTCTAAATTTGATGAGTTTGAGTGTTATGTTGCCCTTGAAAAGCCTGATATCATTTGTGTAACCGAGACATGGGTTAGTGAGGGGTATAATAGGGATAGGCTACAGGATTTCGAGTTACAAGGGTATAACATGTTCTCATACTGCAGAGAATCACGGCAGGGAGGCGGAGTGTTTGTATATGTAAATAGCTTGTACTGCACTACTAGAGTTGATGATTCTAGTAAAGTAAAAGAAGTAGAATCAATCTGGCTTGACATTAAAATTGGTACAGGAAACAGAGGAAGGTTGAGGATAGGTGCATTTTACAGACCAGGGAATCTTCCAAGGAACTCCCAAGCTGAAACAGACCAAGATATTTGTGAGGAAATACGTAGGAACTTTCGGGCTCAGTGTCTTATTATGGGAGATTTTAACTTAAGAGGATACGAAAGTATAGCAGAGGAAACAAATGAGTGTAGGTTGTATAGGCAAATCTTTGAAGAGGAGCTTTTCATGCATCAGTTTGTAACAGAGCCAACCAGACATTGCTCCATTCTAGACCTTGTATTCTCAGACAACAGTGATCTAGTTAGTGACATAAGTATTTGTGCAGGTCTAGGAACCAGTGATCACAATATGGTTAAATTCAATATCTCATCAGAAATGAGGCCCAAAGATAACCTTATTATGGTTCCAAACTTCAGCCGGGCTGATTTTGATGGTATTAGAAATGACCTCGCACAGATAAAATGGAACGTTGAGTTGGCAGGTTTAGATGCATGTGAGGCCTGGAATGTTTTCAAAGCTAGATTAAGCCAAATTCAAAATCGGCATATACCCCTCAGGCACAAACGTAACAGAACCAAGGGCAATCCAGTTTGGCTTACCCCAGAAGTGAGGAGTGCTATACAAGCTAAAAGAAGTGCATTTGGCATTTTGAAGGGATCTTCACTAGATATAAATCAGAAGGCCTACCAGAATGCAAGAAATTCAGTTAAGAAAAAGGTCAGAGCAGCTAAAAGGGCAAAGGAACTTGATTTAGCTAGACATTGTAATGCAGATAGTAAGAAGTTCTTCAGTTTTTATAAGTTAAGTACAGTTTCCAAAAATATAGGTCCATTTAAGGTAGATGATGTGTTAGTTAGCAAGGACAGTGAAATGGTTGAAGTGCTTAATGATCAGTTTCAATCTGTCTTTACTATCGAGGACCAGAGTAGTATTGCAGCACTTCAGCCTGAGCTAGAGACAGAGGAGACTATAGGAGAGCTAGGTGGCATAAGTAGTGAACTTGTTCTAGAATATCTAAAGAAAGTAAGGCCTAACAAGGCAGAAGGACCTGATGAAATCCATGCTAGACTTTTAAGAGAATCTGAAAGGGAGTTGTCGGTTCCATTAGCCATAATATTTTCTAAATCACTTGCAGATAGTAAAATTCCACTTGATTGGAAAAGAGCAAATGTTGTTCCTATTCATAAAAAGGGAGATAGAAGTAAAGAGGAAAACTATAGACCAGTTAGTCTGACCTCATTAGTCTGCAAGGTGCTTGAATCAATCATCAAAGATAAGATTGTTGAATTCTTGGAGCAAAATGAACTCATCAAAGATACACAGCATGGCTTTAGGAAGGGCCGTTCTTGTTTAACTAATCTTCTGGAGTTTTTGGATGTTGCAACAGATAGCGTTGATCAGGGTAAACAGCTAGATGTAGCGTTTCTTGATTTCAGTAAAGCATTTGACAAAGTCCCCCATACAAGACTGGGGTTGCAACTTAAAATTCATGGGATCAGGGGCAAGATTCTGGATTGGATAGAAACGTGGCTTTCAGGACGCCAGCAAAGGGTTATATTGAATGGGTGCCAATCACAATGGAAGGAGGTTCTCAGTGGGGTTCCACAGGGCTCAGTCCTGGGCCCATTGCTTTTTATAATATTTGTGAATGCAATTGAGAACAGTATAGACAGCAAAGTCTTGAAATTTGCAGACGATCTAAAAGTTGTCAGGATTATTAGAGGAAAACATGATCAGGATGTTTTTCAATCAGATCTGGACAAGCTAGTTGAGTGGTCTGAAGCATGGCAGATGAAATTCAATTTGAGTAAATGTAAGATTATGCACGCTGGACGGGTTAGCAGTAAACATAGGTATGAAATGGGTGGGCAGAAAATGGAGCAGATTGAAAAGGAAAGAGATTTAGGTGTCGTGGTAAACAATAGACTATCAGCGTCAGACCAGGTTGTAGAAGCTAGGAAAAAGGCACTTAGAATGCTAGGGGCCATTAACAGAAATGTTTCCTACAAGAGTGAAAAGGTAATAACAAAACTGTATTGTGCATACGTTAGACCACATTTGGAGTATTGTGTACAAGCCTGGTCTCCAACATATGAGAAAGATTGCTGGTTGTTAGAAAGAGTTCAAAAAAGGGCAACAAAAATGATTAATTGTCTTGGTAGTTTACCTTATGAAGATAGATTAAGGAAATTGGGTATGTTTTCACTTAGATATAGAAGGCTAAGAGGAGATCTAATTGAAGTCTTCAAATTTGTAAATAGTCAGCATTCTGGATATTTAAAGGGTATGTTTGAGTTCAATAGGGAAAATCGAGGTAGAGGTCATCAGCATAAACTCATTATGAAACAAAGTAGGACTAGGCTACGACAGTCATTTTTCAGTAGAAGGGTTGTAGGACATTGGAATATGCTACCAGGGGATGTCGCTGATGCAGTGACACTTGCTTCCTTCAAAATTAGATTAGATAAATACTTTACAGAGAAGGGATTAGTTCATAAATACTCGTGGGATTAGCCTTCTTTTATGCAGGTAGAGTAAGGTGATTTGAAGGGGCGAGACTGGTGGAGGGGGGGGGGGATGGGGGGGGGGGGGGTGCAACCTCGGATGGGCCCAAGAGGCTCTTTGTTGCACTTTTCTTTTATGTCTTTATGTCTAATGCAAATACCATTATAAGGCAAATGTTGCAATGTAAACATAAAGGCCTCAATACTTGTACTAAGGTAGGTAGGCTCGAACATTTTCAATAAACGTGGTCTGCTTCAGTGAGGCATTTTGCACTTACTATTTGAATGTGTTAACAAATGGAAATAAACAGGTATTGTATTCCTGTCTTCATACATCAGCAACAATTTAGTATTATATTACGCATAAACACTGACTGCATTCCTCTCGACGATGTAACTATTTGTACGATTTATAATATGATCTGACATTTTTGCACACCATGGAAACTGGAAGTCGGGTTCCTGACTATTAACGCACGTCTCGTCTACACGGTTCCAAGTATCACCTGCTATACAAAACACAGTATCAGCTGCTATACAAAACACCTGTGCTACATGCGGGTACGGAGGTCGCTCTTTGTGGAGACTGACCGTCTCGATGTCGCCCTCGGGTGTCCTGAAGTCGTCGCGCTGGTTGCCGTTGTTGTTGCCGCAGAGGCCGCGGATGTTGTCGGTGAGGCTGGCCGGGGAGTGAATCACCGCCCGGGTCTCGCCGTCCCACCAGACCTCCAGGCCGTTCGGCAGCGTCACTGGCAGACAGACGGAGCTGGTGTCAGCCGTGACAGACAGACGGAGCTGGTGTCAGCCGTGACAGACAGACGGAGCTGGTGTCAGCCGTGACATACAGACGGAGCTGGTGTCAGCCGTGACAGACGGACGGAGCTGGTGTCAGCCGTGACAGACAGACGGAGCTGGTGTCAGCCGTGACATACGGACCAGCCATACCTCACTCACCCACTGTTCAACATGACCGCTAACACGCACGCTAACCAACTGCATGCAGATGCTAACCAACTGCCTTAACCCTCGCCCGTACAGCGTCCGATCAGTGCGTGACCTGCAGGGGGAAGGGTACAACCCCCTAGCGTTTCGCCCCTGATTGGGATAGAGTTTCGATTCAAAAGCGAGCGTGTTGCTTGTCACGAGAGGAAGCCATTGATACCCAATTTTAAGGGTTCATATGTCATTAGGTGACCTCTGAGGTCATGTCAATGACCAAAAATTCAACCAAATTGTAAATGCGTATACATTGAATTTAATCGAGATAGAATCGCGAATGAGCATATAATTATGCTACATGGATGCCAAATTTGAAATCAGCGTCACAAAATGTCCTAGAAACTGCCAAATTCCAAAAAGGTCATGTCAGTTCATGTCAGGTCATTTGAGGTCAGTGACCTCGGTTGACTTGTTGGGGTGCGTGACCACAGTGGAACATATAATTATGTAAAATGGATCCCATATTTGAAATAATCGTCACAAAATGTCCTAGAAACTGCCAGAAGCCAAAAAAGTAATATGAGGTCATCGGAGGTCAGTGACCTCGGTTGACCTTTGAAAAGGTCAATCGAGGTCACAATCTCAATGGAAACCACAACTGGCACCTGGAAACACCTGTGCATATGCTCCTGCACGACACACACTATGAAACTGCACAAGTTACAAGGATCAATACTACGGGACGCCAGTTGCGCCTGACATGATCTTGCAAAACAGATCAAAGGTCACGGGTCATGTGACCTACAACTTAAAACTTTTCAGAATATGTGTCAAATTGCTCACCAGTAGAGTACGGAAAGTTTCATCGCAATCAGTTGATATTTACGCGAGTTATTTTCGAAAAACCAAGGGGGGGGGGGCATCAAACCCCCAACCCCCCTGCACTGGCGAGGGTTAATTAATTATTGAGGATTTTGATGCTATTGTGAAATATAACGGGCGTGCTTTACCGACCGTTTTGACACAACAACAAAAAAACAGGTTAGGATGGTATCACTTAAACAAAGAAAAACGATGGTGAGTTTATAGATCTACGTTGCTTCGCTATTTTCCTGTCTTGTATGTAGGCACTTCAAAGATTGCCCCAAGTCCATAAACAACCATAAACAAGTCCACCTTCACTTTTAAGCTCTGCTATGATCCATCCCATCACAACTACTCACTATATCAGCTCATCACACCTCACACGTCACTATATCAGCTCATCACCTCATACGTCACTATATCAGCTCATCACACCTCACACGTCACTATATCAGCTCATCACAACTACTCACTATATCAGCTCATCACACCTCACACGTCACTATATCAGCTCATCACACATCACACGTCACTATATCAGCTCATCACACATCACACGTCACTATATCAGCTCATCACACCTCACACGTCACTATATCAGCTCATCACCTCACACGTCACTATATCAGCTCATCACACCTCACACGTCAGTATATCAGCTCATCACTTCACACGTCACTATATCAGCTCATCACACCTCACACGTCACTATATCAGCTCATCACAACTACTCACTATATCAGCTCATCACACCTCACACGTCACTATATCAGCTCATCACAACTACTCACTATATCAGCTCATCACCTCACACGTCACTATATCAGCTCATCACAACTACTCACTATATCAGCTCATCACCTCACACGTCACTATATCAGCTCATCACCGCACACGTCACTATATCAGCTCATCACCTCACACGTCACTATATCAGCTCATCACACATCACACGTCACTATATCAGCTCATCACACCTCACACGTCACTATATCAGCTCATCACACCTCACACGTCACTATATCAGCTCATCACCTCACACGTCACTATATCAGCTCATCACACCTCACACGTCAGTATATCAGCTCATCACTTCACACGTCACTATATCAGCTCATCACACCTCACACGTCACTATATCAGCTCATCACAACTACTCGCTATATCAGCTCATCACACCTCACACGTCACTATATCAGCGCATCACAACTACTCACTATATCAGCACATCACACCTCACACGTCACTATATCAGCTCATCACAACTACTCACTATATCAGCTCATCACCTCACACGTCACTATATCAGCTCATCACACATCACACGTCACTATATCAGCTCATCACACATCACACGTCACTATATCAGCTCATCACACCTCACACGTCACTATATCAGCTCATCACCTCACACGTCACTATATCAGCTCATCACACATCACACGTCACTATATCAGCTCATCACCTCACACGTCACTATATCAGCTCATCACACATCACACGTCACTATATCAGCTCATCACACCTCACACGTCACTATATCAGCTCATCACACATCACACGTCACTATATCAGCTCATCACACCTCACACGTCACTATATCAGCTCATCACCTCACACGTCACTATATCAGCTCATCACCTCACACGTCACTATATCAGCTCATCACACCTCACACGTCACTATATCAGCTCATCACCTCACACGTCACTATAACAGCTCATCATACCTCACACGTCACTATATCAGCTCCTCACAACTACTCACTATATCAGCTCATCACACCTCACACGTCACTATATCAGCGCATCACAACTACTCACTATATCAGCACATCACACCTCACACGTCACTATATCAGCTCATCACACATCACACGTCACTATATCAGCTCATCACACCTCACACGTCACTATATCAGCGCATCACAACTACTCACTATATCAGCACATCACACCTCACACGTCACTATATCAGCTCATCACACATCACACGTCACTATATCAGCTCATCACACCTCACACGTCACTATATCAGCTCATCACACCTCACACGTCACTATATCAGCTCATCACCTCACACGTCACTATAACAGCTCATCATACCTCACACGTCACTATATCAGCTCCTCACAACTACTCACTATATCAGCTCATCACACCTCACACGTCACTATATCAGCTCATCACAACTACTCACTATATCAGCTCATCACCTCACACGTCACTATATCAGCTCATCACCGCACACGTCACTATATCAGCTCATCACCTCACACGTCACTATATCAGCTCATCACACATCACACGTCACTATATCAGCTCATCACACCTCACACGTCACTATATCAGCTCATCACACCTCACACGTCACTATATCAGCTCATCACCTCACACGTCACTATATCAGCTCATCACACCTCACACGTCACTATATCAGCTCATCACTTCACACGTCACTATATCAGCTCATCACACCTCACACGTCACTATATCAGCTCATCACAACTACTCGCTATATCAGCTCATCACACCTCACACGTCACTATATCAGCGCATCACAACTACTCACTATATCAGCACATCACACCTCACACGTCACTATAACAGCTCATCACACCTCACACGTCACTATATCAGCTCATCACAACTACTCACTATATCAGCTCATCACCTCACACGTCACTATATCAGCTCATCACACATCACACGTCACTATATCAGCTCATCACACATCACACGTCACTATATCAGCTCATCACACCTCACACGTCACTATATCAGCTCATCACCTCACACGTCACTATATCAGCTCATCACACAGCACACGTCACTATATCAGCTCATCACCTCACACGTCACTATATCAGCTCATCACACATCACACGTCACTATATCAGCTCATCACACATCACACGTCACTATATCAGCTCATCACACCTCACACATCACTATATCAGCTCATCACACCTCACACGTCACTATATCAGCTCATCACACCTCACACGTCACTATATCAGCTCATCACACATCACACGTCACTATATCAGCTCAGCACACCTCACACACCACTATATCAGCTCATCGCACCTCCCACGTCACTATATCAGCTCATCACACCTCACACGTCACTATATCAGCTCATTACCTCACACGTCACTATATCAGCTCATCACACATCACACGTCACTATATCAGCTCATCACCTCACACGTCACTATATCAGCTCATCACACCTCACACGTCACTATATCAGCTCATCACACCTCACACGTCACTATATCAGCTCATCACACATCACACGTCACTATATCAGCTCATCACCTCACACGTCACTATATCAGCTCATCACCTCACACGTCACTATATCAGCTCATCACCTCACACGTCACTATATCAGCTCATCACACATCACACGTCACTATATCAGCTCATCACACATCACACGTCACTATATCAGCTCATCACACCTCACACGTCACTATATCAGCTCATCACACCTCACACGTCACTATATCAGCTCATCACACCTCACACGTCACTATATCAGCTCATCACCTCACACGTCACTATATCAGCTCATCGCCTCACACATCACTATATCAGCTCATCACACCTCACACGTCACTATATCAGCTCATCACACATCACACGTCACTATATCAGCTCATCACCTCACACGTCACTATATCAGCTCATCAAACCTCACACGTCACTATATCAGCTCATCACACATCACACGTCACTATATCAGCTCATCACCTCACACGTCACTATATCAGCTCATCACCTCACACGTCACTATATCAGCTCATCACACATCACACGTCACTATATCAGCTCATCACAACTACTAACTATATCAGCTCATCACCTCACACGTCACTATATCAGCTCATCACACCTCACACGTCACTATATCAGCTCATCACCTCACACGTCACTATATCAGCTCATCACCTCACACGCCACTATATCAGCTCATCACACCTCATACGTCACTATATCAGCTCATCACCTCACACGTCACTATATCAGCTCATCACCGCACACGTCACTATATCAGCTCATCACACATCACACGTCACTATATCAGCTCATCACACCTCACACGTCACTATATCAGCTCATCACACCTCACACGTCACTATATCAGCTCATCACACATCACACGTCACTGTATCAGCTCATCACACATCACACGTCACTATATCAGCTCATCACACCTCACACGTCGCTATATCAGCTCATCACACATCACACGCCACTATATCAGCTCATCACAACTACTAACTATATCAGCTCATCACACCTCACACGTCACTATATCAGCTCATCACACATCACACGTCACTATATCAGCTCATCACACATCACACGTCACTATATCAGCTCATCACCTCACACGTCACTATATCAGCTCATCACCTCACACGTCACTATATCAGCTCATCACCTCACACGTCACCATATCAGCTCATCACACCTCACACGTCAGTATATCAGCTCATCACCTCACACGTCACTATATCAGCTCATCACACCTCACACGTCACTATATCAGATAATCACACCTCACACGTGACTATATCACCTCATCACACCTCACACGTCACTATATCAGCTCATCACCTCACACGTCACTATATCAGCTCATCAAACCTCACACGTCACTATATCAGCTCATCACACCTCACACGTCACTATATCAGATAATCACACATCACACGTCACTATATCACCTCATCACCTCACACGTCACTATATCAGCTCATCACCTCACACGTCACTATATCAGCTCATCACCTCACACGTCACTATATCAGCTCATCAAACCTCACACATCACTATATCAGCTCATCACCTCACACGTCACTATATCAGCTCATCACACCTCACACATCACTATATCAGCTCATCACCTCACACGTCACTATATCAGCTCATCACCTCACACGTCACTATATCAGCTCATCACCCCACACATCACTATATCAGCTCATCACACATCACTATATCAGCTCATCACACCTCACACGTCACTATATCAGCTCATCACCTCACACAACACTATATCAGCTCATCACAACTACTCACTATATCAGCTCATCACACCTCACACATCACTATATCAGCTCATCACCTCACACGTCACTATATCAGCTCATCACACCTCACACGTCAGTATATCAGCTCATCACCTCACACGTCACTATATCAGCTCATCACACCTCACACGTCACTATATCAGCTCATCACAACTACTAACTATATCAGCTCATCACACCTCACACATCACTATATCAGCTCATCAGAACTACTAACTATATCAGCTCATCACACCTCACACGTCACTATATCAGCTCATCACACCTCACACGTCACTATATCAGCTCATCACAACTACTAACTATATCAGCTCATCACACCTCACACATCACTATATCAGCTCATTGCCTCACACGTCACTATATCAGCTCATCACACCTCACACGTCAGTATATCAGCTCATCACCTCACACGTCACTATATCAGCTCATCACCTCACACGTCACTATATCAGCTCATCACAACTACTAACTATATCAGCTCATCACACCTCACACATCACTATATCAGCTCATCACCTCACACGTCACTATATCAGCTCATCACACCTCACACGTCACTATATCAGCTCATCACCTCACACGCCACTATATCAGCTCATCACAACTACTCACTGTATCAGCTCATCACACCTCACACGTCACTATATCAGCTCATCACACCTCACACGTCACTATATCAGCTGATCACCTCACACGTCACTATATCAGTTCATCACCTCATACGTCACTATATCAGCTCATCACCTCACACGTCACTATATCAGCTCATCACAACTACTCACTATATCAGCTCATCACCTCACACGTCACTATATCAGCTCATCACACCTCACACGCCACTATATCAGCTCATCACCTCACACGTCACTATATCAGCTCATCACCTCACACGCCACTATATCAGCTCATCACACCTCATACGTCACTATATCAGCTCATCACCTCACACGTCACTATATCAGCTCATCACACCTCACACGTCACTATATCAGCTCATCACCTCACACGTCACTATATCAGCTCATCACCTCACACACCACTATTTCAGCTCATCACACCTCACACGTCACTATATCAGCTCATCACCTCACACGTCACTATATCAGCTCATCACCTCACATTTCAATATATCAGCTCATCACACCTCACACGTCACTATATCTGCTCATTACCTCACACGTCACTATAACAGCTCATCATACCTCACACGTCACTATATCAGCTCATCACCTCACATTTCAATATATCAGCTCATCACCTCACACGTCACTATATCAGCTCATCACACATCACACGCCACTATATCAGCTCATCACACCTCACACGTCACTATATCAGCTCATCACCTCACACGTCACTATATCAGCTCATCACACATCACACGCCACTATATCAGCTCATCACACCTCACACGTCACTATATCAGCTCATCACCTCACACGTCACTATATCAGCTCATCAAACCTCACACGTCACTATATCAGCTCCTCACAACTACTCACTATATCAGCTCATCACACCTCACACGTCACTATATCAGCTCATCACCTCACACGTCACTATATCAGCTCATCACCTCACACGTCACTATATCAGCTCATCACCTCACACGTCACTATATCAGCTCATCACACCTCACACGTCACTATATCAGCTCATCACCTCACACGTCACTATATCAGCTCATCACCTCACACACCACTATTTCAGCTCATCACCTCACACGTCACTATATCAGCTCATCACACCTCACACGTCACTATATCAGCTCATCACCTCACACGTCACTATATCAGCTCCTCACACCTCACACGCCACTATATCAGCTCATCACCTCACACGTCACTATATCATCTCATCACACATCACACGTCACTATATCAGCTCATCACCTCACACACCACTATTTCAGCTCATCACACCTCACACGTCACTATATCAGCTCATCACCTCACACGTCACTATATCAGCTCATCACCTCACATTTCAATATATCAGCTCATCACACCTCACACGTCACTATATCAGCTCATCACACCTCACACGCCACTATATCAGCTCATCACAACTACTAACTATATCAGCTCATCACACCTCACACATCACTATATCAGCTCATCAGAACTACTAACTATATCAGCTCATCACACCTCACACGTCACTATATCAGCTCATCACCTCACACGTCACTATATCAGCTCATCACACATCACACGTCACTATATCAGCTCATCACCTCACACGTCACTATATCAGCTCATCACACCTCACACGTCAGTATATCAGCTCATCACCTCACACGTCACTATATCAGCTCATCACCTCACACGTCACTATATCAGCTCATCACAACTACTAACTATATCAGCTCATCACACCTCACACATCACTATATCAGCTCATCACCTCACACGTCACTATATCAGCTCATCACACCTCACACGTCACTATATCAGCTCATCACCTCACACGCCACTATATCAGCTCATCACAACTACTCACTGTATCAGCTCATCACACCTCACACGTCACTATATCAGCTCATCACACCTCACACGTCACTATATCAGCTGATCACCTCACACGTCACTATATCAGTTCATCACCTCATACGTCACTATATCAGCTCATCACCTCACACGTCACTATATCAGCTCATCACAACTACTCACTATATCAGCTCATCACCTCACACGTCACTATATCAGCTCATCACACCTCACACGCCACTATATCAGCTCATCACCTCACACGTCACTATATCAGCTCATCACCTCACACGCCACTATATCAGCTCATCACACCTCATACGTCACTATATCAGCTCATCACCTCACACGTCACTATATCAGCTCATCACACCTCACACGTCACTATATCAGCTCATCACCTCACACGTCACTATATCAGCTCATCACCTCACACACCACTATTTCAGCTCATCACACCTCACACGTCACTATATCAGCTCATCACCTCACACGTCACTATATCAGCTCATCACCTCACATTTCAATATATCAGCTCATCACACCTCACACGTCACTATATCTGCTCATTACCTCACACGTCACTATAACAGCTCATCATACCTCACACGTCACTATATCAGCTCATCACCTCACATTTCAATATATCAGCTCATCACCTCACACGTCACTATATCAGCTCATCACACATCACACGCCACTATATCAGCTCATCACACCTCACACGTCACTATATCAGCTCATCACCTCACACGTCACTATATCAGCTCATCACACATCACACGCCACTATATCAGCTCATCACACCTCACACGTCACTATATCAGCTCATCACCTCACACGTCACTATATCAGCTCATCAAACCTCACACGTCACTATATCAGCTCCTCACAACTACTCACTATATCAGCTCATCACACCTCACACGTCACTATATCAGCTCATCACCTCACACGTCACTATATCAGCTCATCACCTCACACGTCACTATATCAGCTCATCACCTCACACGTCACTATATCAGCTCATCACACCTCACACGTCACTATATCAGCTCATCACCTCACACGTCACTATATCAGCTCATCACCTCACACACCACTATTTCAGCTCATCACCTCACACGTCACTATATCAGCTCATCACACCTCACACGTCACTATATCAGCTCATCACCTCACACGTCACTATATCAGCTCCTCACACCTCACACGCCACTATATCAGCTCATCACCTCACACGTCACTATATCATCTCATCACACATCACACGTCACTATATCAGCTCATCACCTCACACACCACTATTTCAGCTCATCACACCTCACACGTCACTATATCAGCTCATCACCTCACACGTCACTATATCAGCTCATCACCTCACATTTCAATATATCAGCTCATCACACCTCACACGTCACTATATCTGCTCATTACCTCACACGTCACTATATCAGCCCATCATCTCACCCGTCACTATATCAGCTCATCACAACTACTCACTGTATCAGCTCATCACCTCACACGTCACTATATCAGCTCATCACCTCACACGTCACTATATCAGCTCATCACCTCACACGTCACTATATCAGCTCATCACCGCACACGTCACTATATCAGCTCATCACCTCACACGTCACTATATCATCTCATCACACCTCACACGTCACTATATCAGCTCATCACACCTCACACGTCACTATATCAGCTCATCACACATCACACGTCACTATATCAGCCCATCATCTCACACGTCACTATATCAGCTCATCACCTCACACGTCACTATATCAGCTCATCACACCTCACACGTCACTATATCAGCCCATCATCTCACACGCCACTATATCAGCTCATCACCTCACACGTCACTATATCAGCTCATCACCTCACACATCACTATATCAGCTCATCACCTCACACGTCACTATATCAGCTCATCACACCTCACACGTCAGTATATCAGCTCATCACCTCACACGTCACTATATCAGCTCATCACACCTCACACGTCACTATATCAGCTCATCACAACTACTAACTATATCAGCTCATCACACCTCACACATCACTATATCAGCTCATCAGAACTACTAACTATATCAGCTCATCACACCTCACACGTCACTATATCAGCTCATCACACCTCACACGTCACTATATCAGCTCATCACAACTACTAACTATATCAGCTCATCACACCTCACACATCACTATATCAGCTCATTGCCTCACACGTCACTATATCAGCTCATCACACCTCACACGTCAGTATATCAGCTCATCACCTCACACGTCACTATATCAGCTCATCACCTCACACGTCACTATATCAGCTCATCACAACTACTAACTATATCAGCTCATCACACCTCACACATCACTATATCAGCTCATCACCTCACACGTCACTATATCAGCTCATCACACCTCACACGTCACTATATCAGCTCATCACCTCACACGCCACTATATCAGCTCATCACAACTACTCACTGTATCAGCTCATCACACCTCACACGTCACTATATCAGCTCATCACACCTCACACGTCACTATATCAGCTGATCACCTCACACGTCACTATATCAGTTCATCACCTCATACGTCACTATATCAGCTCATCACCTCACACGTCACTATATCAGCTCATCACAACTACTCACTATATCAGCTCATCACCTCACACGTCACTATATCAGCTCATCACACCTCACACGCCACTATATCAGCTCATCACCTCACACGTCACTATATCAGCTCATCACCTCACACGCCACTATATCAGCTCATCACACCTCATACGTCACTATATCAGCTCATCACCTCACACGTCACTATATCAGCTCATCACACCTCACACGTCACTATATCAGCTCATCACCTCACACGTCACTATATCAGCTCATCACCTCACACACCACTATTTCAGCTCATCACACCTCACACGTCACTATATCAGCTCATCACCTCACACGTCACTATATCAGCTCATCACCTCACATTTCAATATATCAGCTCATCACACCTCACACGTCACTATATCTGCTCATTACCTCACACGTCACTATAACAGCTCATCATACCTCACACGTCACTATATCAGCTCATCACCTCACATTTCAATATATCAGCTCATCACCTCACACGTCACTATATCAGCTCATCACACATCACACGCCACTATATCAGCTCATCACACCTCACACGTCACTATATCAGCTCATCACCTCACACGTCACTATATCAGCTCATCACACATCACACGCCACTATATCAGCTCATCACACCTCACACGTCACTATATCAGCTCATCACCTCACACGTCACTATATCAGCTCATCAAACCTCACACGTCACTATATCAGCTCCTCACAACTACTCACTATATCAGCTCATCACACCTCACACGTCACTATATCAGCTCATCACCTCACACGTCACTATATCAGCTCATCACCTCACACGTCACTATATCAGCTCATCACCTCACACGTCACTATATCAGCTCATCACACCTCACACGTCACTATATCAGCTCATCACCTCACACGTCACTATATCAGCTCATCACCTCACACACCACTATTTCAGCTCATCACCTCACACGTCACTATATCAGCTCATCACACCTCACACGTCACTATATCAGCTCATCACCTCACACGTCACTATATCAGCTCCTCACACCTCACACGCCACTATATCAGCTCATCACCTCACACGTCACTATATCATCTCATCACACATCACACGTCACTATATCAGCTCATCACCTCACACACCACTATTTCAGCTCATCACACCTCACACGTCACTATATCAGCTCATCACCTCACACGTCACTATATCAGCTCATCACCTCACATTTCAATATATCAGCTCATCACACCTCACACGTCACTATATCAGCTCATCACACCTCACACGCCACTATATCAGCTCATCACAACTACTAACTATATCAGCTCATCACACCTCACACATCACTATATCAGCTCATCAGAACTACTAACTATATCAGCTCATCACACCTCACACGTCACTATATCAGCTCATCACCTCACACGTCACTATATCAGCTCATCACACATCACACGTCACTATATCAGCTCATCACCTCACACGTCACTATATCAGCTCATCACACCTCACACGTCAGTATATCAGCTCATCACCTCACACGTCACTATATCAGCTCATCACCTCACACGTCACTATATCAGCTCATCACAACTACTAACTATATCAGCTCATCACACCTCACACATCACTATATCAGCTCATCACCTCACACGTCACTATATCAGCTCATCACACCTCACACGTCACTATATCAGCTCATCACCTCACACGCCACTATATCAGCTCATCACAACTACTCACTGTATCAGCTCATCACACCTCACACGTCACTATATCAGCTCATCACACCTCACACGTCACTATATCAGCTGATCACCTCACACGTCACTATATCAGTTCATCACCTCATACGTCACTATATCAGCTCATCACCTCACACGTCACTATATCAGCTCATCACAACTACTCACTATATCAGCTCATCACCTCACACGTCACTATATCAGCTCATCACACCTCACACGCCACTATATCAGCTCATCACCTCACACGTCACTATATCAGCTCATCACCTCACACGCCACTATATCAGCTCATCACACCTCATACGTCACTATATCAGCTCATCACCTCACACGTCACTATATCAGCTCATCACACCTCACACGTCACTATATCAGCTCATCACCTCACACGTCACTATATCAGCTCATCACCTCACACACCACTATTTCAGCTCATCACACCTCACACGTCACTATATCAGCTCATCACCTCACACGTCACTATATCAGCTCATCACCTCACATTTCAATATATCAGCTCATCACACCTCACACGTCACTATATCTGCTCATTACCTCACACGTCACTATAACAGCTCATCATACCTCACACGTCACTATATCAGCTCATCACCTCACATTTCAATATATCAGCTCATCACCTCACACGTCACTATATCAGCTCATCACACATCACACGCCACTATATCAGCTCATCACACCTCACACGTCACTATATCAGCTCATCACCTCACACGTCACTATATCAGCTCATCACACATCACACGCCACTATATCAGCTCATCACACCTCACACGTCACTATATCAGCTCATCACCTCACACGTCACTATATCAGCTCATCAAACCTCACACGTCACTATATCAGCTCCTCACAACTACTCACTATATCAGCTCATCACACCTCACACGTCACTATATCAGCTCATCACCTCACACGTCACTATATCAGCTCATCACCTCACACGTCACTATATCAGCTCATCACCTCACACGTCACTATATCAGCTCATCACACCTCACACGTCACTATATCAGCTCATCACCTCACACGTCACTATATCAGCTCATCACCTCACACACCACTATTTCAGCTCATCACCTCACACGTCACTATATCAGCTCATCACACCTCACACGTCACTATATCAGCTCATCACCTCACACGTCACTATATCAGCTCCTCACACCTCACACGCCACTATATCAGCTCATCACCTCACACGTCACTATATCATCTCATCACACATCACACGTCACTATATCAGCTCATCACCTCACACACCACTATTTCAGCTCATCACACCTCACACGTCACTATATCAGCTCATCACCTCACACGTCACTATATCAGCTCATCACCTCACATTTCAATATATCAGCTCATCACACCTCACACGTCACTATATCTGCTCATTACCTCACACGTCACTATATCAGCCCATCATCTCACCCGTCACTATATCAGCTCATCACAACTACTCACTGTATCAGCTCATCACCTCACACGTCACTATATCAGCTCATCACCTCACACGTCACTATATCAGCTCATCACCTCACACGTCACTATATCAGCTCATCACCGCACACGTCACTATATCAGCTCATCACCTCACACGTCACTATATCATCTCATCACACCTCACACGTCACTATATCAGCTCATCACACCTCACACGTCACTATATCAGCTCATCACACATCACACGTCACTATATCAGCCCATCATCTCACACGTCACTATATCAGCTCATCACCTCACACGTCACTATATCAGCTCATCACACCTCACACGTCACTATATCAGCCCATCATCTCACACGCCACTATATCAGCTCATCACCTCACACGTCACTATATCAGCTCATCACCTCACACACCACTATTTCAGCTCATCACACCTCACACGTCACTATATCAGCTCATCACCTCACACGTCACTATATCAGCTCATCACACCTCACACGTCACTATATCTGCTCATTACCTCACACGTCACTATATCAGCCCATCATCTCACCCGTCACTATATCAGCTCATCACAACTACTCACTGTATCAGCTCATCACCTCACACGTCACTATATCAGCTCATCACACCTCACACGTCACTATATCAGCTCATCACCTCACACGTCACTATATCAGCTCATCACCGCACACGTCACTATATCAGCTCATCACCTCACACGTCACTATATCATCTCATCACACCTCACACGTCACTATATCAGCTCATCACACCTCACACGTCACTATATCAGCTCATCACCTCACACGTCACTATATCATCTCATCACACCTCACACGTCACTATATCAGCTCATCACACCTCACACGTCACTATATCAGCTCATCACCTCACACGTCACTATATCAGCTCATCACCTCACACGTCACTATATCAGCTCATCACCTCACACGTCACTATATCAGCTCATCACCTCACACGTCACTATATCAGCTCATCACCGCACACGTCACTATATCAGCTCATCACCTCACACGTCACTATATCAGCTCATCACCTCACACGTCACTATATCAGCTCATCACCTCACACGTCACTATATCAGCTTATCACACCTCACACGTCACTATATCAGCTCATCACCTGACACGTCACTATATCAGCCCATCACCTGACACGTCACAGTCAGAGCTGACACAGTGTACAATTGCACTGATTCTCTCACCAGCTCAACTACGGCACCGGCGGCCGAGCTCTCATCTGATAGGTACAGTGACTCACCAGATAGGTACAGTGACTCACCAGATAGGTACAGTGACTCACCAGATAGGTACAGTGACTCACCAGATAGGTACAGTGACTTACCAGATAGGTACAGTGACTCACCAGATAGGTACAGTGACTCACCAGATAGGTACAGAGACTCACCAGATAGGTACAGTGACTCACCAGATAGGTACAGTGACTCACCAGATAGGTACAGTGACTCACCAGATAGGTACAGTGACTCACCAGATAGGTACAGTGACTCACCAGATAGGTACAGTGACTCACCAGATAGGTGCAGAGACTCACCAGATAGGTACAGTGACTCACCAGATAGGTACAGTGACTCACCAGATAGGTACAGTGACTCACCAGATAGGTATAGCGACTCACCAGATAGTTACAGTGACTCACCTGATAGGTACAGTGAAGAGGCGTATTTTATGTAAATGCCGTCGACCCACCAGGGCACCATGGGCGGCGTCTCGCCGTTGATGACCACCTGCAGCTTCTGCTTCAGGTCCACCGTCAGGCCCTTGTACCCGATCCGCACCGACTTGGTGCACGACGGCTCCGCGGACAGCGTGGACGGGTGATAGTTCAGTTTCTGAGGGGAGGCAGACGCTCTCTGATGTTTCGACAGAGTGGTACGGGATACGATGGCTGCGTCACCGGAATGAGAACAGTTTATGGAGTTGATAAAATGTTTCTGTACTCTTCTTGACAACTGATGTTTTATGTATTCAAGCCTCTCGATAAGGACTTGATAAAAATACGGCAAAATAGCCCCCTTCTTCCCAGCAGCTCGAAGGTGGCTGTGAGGCCCAGCAACTATAGTGTTAATTATACAGACAAATCACTGCTTAGCAATTGTGCAATATGATATCATAGAACATAAAGCTTTGCATTTTATCTTCTTCTTTGGATTGTATCCGCTACTTTAGTACTTGTCTTATTACAAGCAAGTTGTTGTATTCCAAATCAAATAGTGCCGACTACCGAGTTTAAAATGCGGACCGGCTGGCAGTGAGCGGGGACCGTCGTTGACTTGCCAGCGGAGTTCTCACCTCTGAGATGGCTCCAGAGCAGGGTACGTTCTCTGCCTGGATATTGTAGTGGTCCGCCTGCACTAGATAATAGGTGCATTTGCCCTGAAACCAGTCACGACGGTTACCGACTGTACTAAGCGAAAATCGTACTGCATATACTATACAAGTTTATACCTTTACATTGAATGGGTATATGATGCAGTAGCCAACCAACCAGAAACTGCCAACACCATCAGCATCAACCTGCGGTGGATGGCCCCTGAGTGATGGCCATTGGTGGCCACTGAGTGACGGCCATGGGTGGCCACTGAGTGACGGCCATTGGTGGCCACTGAGTGATGGCCATGGGTGGCCACTGAGTGACGGCCATTGGTGGCCACTGAGTGATGGCCATGGGTGGCCACTGAGTGACGGCCATGGGTGGCCACTGAGTGATGGCCATGGGTGGCCACTGAGTGATGGCCATGGGTGGCCACTGAGTGACGGCCATGGGTGGCCACTGAGTGATGGCCATGGGTGGCCACTGAGTGACGGCCATGGGTGGCCACTGAGTAATGGCCATGGGTGGCCACTGAGTGATGGCCATGGGTGGCCACTGAGTGATGGCCATGGGTCATGAGTTGACCCTTCTTCCATGGTCCTGCAACGCGCACCCCCAACCGTCAAATCACTCATCTCTACGCTTTTCACAAGAAGCACCTTTTTTTTAAAAAAATCCGGGAAGTCTAAGTGTCCACGTTTGGCAGCTATCAGCCCCCCCCCCCCCCCTAGATCACGCCCTGAATCCGCCTCTGTCAACTTGTAAACGGCGTGTCAATAGGAGCTTCCTGTGATTCGTCTCCAATTAGTCAGCACATCCCCCCCTAGATCAAGCCCTGAATCCGCCTCTGTCAACTTGTAAACGGCGTGTCAATAGGAGCTTCCTGTGATTCGTCTCCAATTAGTCAGCACATCCCCCCCTAGATCAAGCCCTGAATCCGCCTCTGTCAACTTGTAAACGGCGTGTCAATAGGAGCTTCCTGTGATTCGTCTCCAATTAGTCAGCACATCCCCCCCCCCCTAGATCAAGCCCTGAATCCGCCTCTGTCAACTTGTAAACGGCGTGTCAATAGGAGCTTCCTGTGATTCGTCGTCTCCAATTAGTCAGCACATCTTTGTCCACAGAGATGTCTGGCAAACTGCCAGCGATCACGGGATTTGGTCCTCCTTATCATCAGTACCTACACAGTGACAAATTCGGTTTACTTTGCACCGGAATTAACATGGCCTAACTCAGCGACTAATTAGTTGTCGAGTCCCCGATCACACGATACCAAACACCAAACTATAACAAGTGAACTTGTCATACATTCCGGCAACTCTGGACCTACTCGTAGGTTAATTATGAAATATGTTAGGTGCCTACTATTATCCAATATAAATAAACCTGTTCCTTAGCGACTCCTGTCAGACATCTAGTGATATCTTAACATCATACAACATTTACGTCTGAAATGTTACATATCCAGCATGGTTGAAGGTGTCGTATTTCTTATATTTGGCGTAGCAATCGCAACACCGTGCCATGAAAATGACAGATGCGTCTTCGAATGGATCATCACTTGCCTAACTCGATGCTAGTCTGTTAAATACCTATACCTACTAAGGGTGAGATCACCGCACACCTAACCAGAAGCCTTCACTGAGACTAAGTGCGCCACCTGGAGCCTTTAGTGTGCCTACCTGGAGCCATGCACGTAGCCAAGGGGGAGGGGGCGGCGAGGGCGGCTCCCCTCCCACTGGAGGCCAGGGGGCCCTTTTCGGCGCGCGCAGTGCGCCGAAAAGGGCCGACGAGACCGCGCGAAGCGCGGAATCATGGGCTCTTCACCACGCGAAGCGTGGTCTTTAGAGAGTTTAGAGCACTTCAGAGACCCTTTAGAGCCTCCAGGGCCCTCTCTGAAAGACCAGAGGGCACCTTGGACGTTCAAAAGAGCCCTGTGCATGTCACAGGGGCCCCTGGCCAGACCGAAAGGGCCCCTGAGCGGGTCAGAGGGCCCCTGAACACGACAAATGGGCCCCTAGCCAGCACAGAGGGCCCCTGGGCAGGTCGGAGGGGCCCCTGAGCATGTCGGCAGGGCGACAACGCAGCCAGCGCAGTCCCTTGCCAGGTTGTAAGGGCCCCTTAGCAGGCGGAAGGGCCCCTGGGAAGTTAAAAGGGCCCCTGTGCAGGTCAGAGGGGCCCCTGACCAGACCGAAAGGGCCCCTGAGTGGGTCAGAAGGGCCCCCGAACATGCCGAAGGGCCCCTAGTCAGAAGGGCCACCAGGTTTTGAGCCTAAACAAAAATCGAAGTTGGTATAACTGATTCCAAATTGGTGTCGCTGGTTCCAAAGTTGATATGTCAGTTTGCTAACTCCAACTCCTAAAAGTTGGTATGGCCCAGCCATACATGTCATACTGCATTCTCCATCCTTGTAACGCGCCTTTTCATCCGTTTTGTTTGGCCCTTTCAACGCTTGGGAAGGGGGCCCTTTCAACGCTCGGGAAGCCTTTCAAGGCGCCGCCCCCCCCCCCCCCCCCCTGGACGAAATCCTGGCTACGTGTCTGCCTGGAGCCTTCAGTGAGCCTACCTGTAGCCTTCAGTGAGGCGTGAGCCTACCAGGAGCCTTCAGTGAGCCTACCTGTAGCCTTCAGTGAGGCGTGAGCCTACCAGGAGCATTCAGTGAGCCTACCTGGAAGTCGTATCTGACGCCGTCGAAGGTCAGGTAGTGCGGGTCGCCGGCCACCACGCACTGGGATGGGCACACCAGCTCGGTGCACAGCCACTTGCCCGAGGAGCAGGTGCTGCCATCACAAGGACAAAACGATCAATTCATGCCAACCAAACACACCAGGGATATAGGTATGCAGTTTTGAAGTTTGTTTATGTTACATTTGGTTAATCATGCACTTCTGCACACCATATTGTGAATTAAACCTCATCAGCCGCATGCTGCATTCATTATAGTTAAAAGCAATGCTAAGTAGGCAACTCCGAAATAGATTTTATGGCATTGCCTGTAGCTAAAAAGATTACCTATTGTAACATGTGAGTAATTTGTCACATCCATGTCAGGTTAAAATCGAACTTCTATCTCTAAGCGTAGGTGTGAATTACCAATAGATGTACAGTTCTGTGTTGCGGTTATGTTGCCCGCCTCTGCGGCCGGTGCACACTGCACAGTGCTGATCGGTGTCACGTCTGGCCACGACCCGACAGAGTACAGACCAGGTGTTGCAGTCATGCTGGACGGTGTCACGTCTGGCCACGACCCGACAGAGTACAGACCAGGTGTTGCAGTCCTGCTGAACGGTGTCACGTCTGGCCGCGGCCCGACAGAGTACAGACCAGGTGCTGCAGTCCTGCTGATCAGTGTCACGTCTGGCCGCGGCCCGACAGAGTACAGACCAGGTGTTGCAGTCCTGCTGGACGGTGTCACGTCTGGCCGCGGCCCGACAGAGTACAGACCAGGTGTTGCAGTCCTGCTGGACGGTGTCCCTGGCATGGGAGAGCGGACGCCGTACGTACCAGGTGTTGCAGTCCTGCTGGACGGTGTCCCTGGCCTGGGAGAGCGGACGCCGTACGTACCAGGTGTTGCAGTCCTGCTGGACGGTGTCCCCGGCCTGGGAGAGCGGACGCCGTACGTACCAGGTGTTGCAGTCCTGCTGGACGGTGTCCCTGACCTGGGAGAGCGGACACCGTACGTACCAGGTGTTGCAGTCCTGCTGGACGGTGTCCCTGGCCTGGGAGAGCGGACGCCGTACGTACCAGGTGTTGCAGTCCTGCTGGACGGTGTCCCTGGCCTGGGAGAGCGGACGCCGTACGTACCAGGTGTTGCAGTCCTGCTGGACGGTGTCCCTGGCCTGGGAGAGCGGACGCCGTACGTACCAGGTGTTGCAGTCCTGCTGGACGGTGTCGCCGGCCTGGGAGCGGACGCCGTTGTGCTGACAGGAGCACTCGGAGGCCTCCACGCACTGGTCGCCGTCCATCAGCAGGCCCTCGGGACAGGTACAGCCCTCCTCACAGACCCAAGAGTTGGAGACTGCAGCCCCGCAGCGGCCCGACGCAGGCACCCCGCACGGGCTGAACACCTGGCCGGCCGGACAGGGTAGTGCTGCGACACCCAGGGGGAACACGGCGCACTGTCACCAATCCTGTCATGCTGTCACACACCGTCACATATGGGGAACACGGCGCACTGTCACCAATCCTGTCATGCTGTCACACACCGTCACATATGGGGAACACGGCGCACTGTCACCAATCCTGTCATGCTGTCACACACCGTCACATATGGGGAACACGGCGCACTGTCACCAATCCTGTCATGCTGTCACACACCGTCACACTGGCTCTAATTAAACAGTCAGTTGTGTCGTTCCCGCTATACAAATGGCTAGATTACATTTTGATTTTTGGGTACAGTGCGCATAACTGTTAGCCCTGAGCAATGTCTAGGATGGCTGACACTGCCTGATATTTCAGTTGCAGTGGTAATGCGGCATAAATATATAAAAATTGACTGATTTAATCATATCTAGAGAAGCAAAAAACAGGAGCGGATGTCAACACTTCTTCGCTTATCAGACCATTCATATCGAAATGACAATATTTATCTGAGGGATTCGCGGCTCAAGGTTCTGGGGCCGCCAACGATGCCAGACATGTGATAAAACCTCATAATTTCGCGCGCCTGGCGAAACCCGATCCAGAAATTAGGCCAATTAGTGCTGGCAGGCGACCCATGCGCGGCAAAATTCCGCGAATTCGTGGGCGCCGGCGGTCCGCCTATCTGGCAGCTGTGTTTACGGCTGGCCGCGGCCGGCATCGGCACCCCTCCCAAACAGGCGGCGGCGGCTGTAGCGGCCGACAGCAGCCGGGTCCGTCACCGGCGCGGGTGCCAGATCGTGACGCCAGCCAGACCGGCGCGTCGCCTCTGTTTTGACCAGCGCCGCGGGCCGCTGAAAACACGGCGACGCGCTGCAGTGGAGCGGCGGCCCGCCAGGTATGCGGCAGAGAGCGGCTGCACGGTAGCAGGAAGGTGCGTCCCGCGGCGCCACCGGACAGCCACCGGCTCACTGTAGCAGGGAGGTGCGTCCCGCGGCGCCACCGGACAGCCACCGGCTCACTGTAGCAGGGAGGTGCGTCCCGCGGCGCCACCGGACAGCCACCGGCTCACTGTAGCAGGGAGGTGCGTCCCGCGGCGCCACCGGACAGCCACCGGCTCACTGTAGCAGGGAGGTGCGTCCCGCGGCGCCACCGGACAGCCACCGGCTCACTGTAACAGAGAGGTGCGTCCCGCGGCGCCACCGGACAGCCACCGACTCACTGTAACAGAGAGGTGCGTCCCGCGGCGCCACCGGACAGCCACCGACTCACTGTAACAGAGAGGTGCGTCCCGCAGCGCCACCGGACAGCCACCGGCTCACTGTAGCAGAGAGGTGCGTCCCGCGGCGCCACCGGACAACCACCGGCTCACTGTAACAGAGAGGTGCGTCCCGCAGCGCCACCGGACCACTGTAACAGAGAGGTGCGTCCCGCGGCGCCACCGAACAGCCACCGGCTCACTGTAACAGAGAGGTGCGTCCCGCGGCGCCACCGGACAGACACCGGCTCACTGTAGCAGGGAGGTGCGTCCCGTGACGCCACCGGCTCACTGTAGCAGGGAGGTGCGTCCCGTGGCACCACCGGACAGCCACCGTCTCACTGTAGCAGAGAGGTGCGTCCCGCAGCGCCACCGGACAGCCACCGGCTCACTCTCCGAGACGGCTGCAGCTGTGTTGTTTCGAAGCTGGTATTGCAGATGTGGGGATGTTAAGGGAACGGAAAGTTACTAGGTTTTGAAAACTGATTTGTGTATTATTACCAAATGTCTCTTTTCAGTCCTGTTATTCAGTATTTACTTTTACTACAGTAAGTCTTTTACTGACGCCATGGACTGTATGGAAATAAAGTATAATTGGATATGCATTTATGCAAGAACATTGCATTCTTATGAGCTACTACTCGGGATAGTACTCGGTATGTTCGAGATAACACAATCCTCTCAATGACTGCACAGGTTAAAACAGTATTTCCACCGCAGACACACATAAGATGGTTCTGTCACCACAGACACATAAATAGGGCGTCGTCTACCTGTCGACAGCTGGTTAGCACCACTCCCCAGAACCACAGTTCAACACTGGCAGGGGGGGGGGGGGTTGGAACCAAGGTTCCAGCGTCAGTTTAGGTAAATATTTTTTTATCTCCTAAACTGGATGACCTGCGGTCGCTGGCAGCGATTACAGTCAGGCAATGCAGAAGTGAAGAGCGCTAAGCCTACGAAACCATCCAAACAAACACAAAACGTTCGGATGATGTTTGTGAACAAAAGTTTGGGCCAAAATGCCAACCATCTACAAAACATGTTAATGTAGGTATATTGTATACCTATCATCACTAGAAATGCAATAATATTGTTATTGCTGCGATGCCTGCTAAATCAATGAACACTGATTGTTTGTCCGTTCGTACCGGATAATTTCCGCTAGACTTAGAAAAGTCGCATCTCACTACTTCAACAAACAGTCGTCTCATTATGGGGATGTATCAAGCAGGGTCTGAGTAAGAACAGTAAGATTGATGCATTTCTTCCATATTTTGTCTTACAATGTTTGGGATCTTTCAGTGAACGGTGTCGCCTCAGGGAAATCAGATAAGCTATATTATGTGTATCCGTTATATCCGTTATATTGCACTATTCGCCTGCTATCAATTAATACTAACATACCTTATCCTCAAATTATTCGACAAAATTGATTAAAAGCCAAAATTGTTTCGGGTATATTCGGGCACTGCTCTTTATCGACCGAATCGGTCGATAAAGGGCAATGCCCGAATATACTCGAAACAATTTGTCTTTAAATTAATTTTGTCGAATAATTTGAGGATGTTATTCGTATTCCTCAGCACGCATAACTCGCTAACAAGTGCTATCAATTAAATCAGACAGGGATGTAGGAACGTCAGGAAAAGTGTGTGTGTGTGTGTGTGGCGGGAGGGGGGGGGGGGGCAGTGAAACTTTGATTTCGTCTTGAGAGAAACCCAACCCATTATGCAAGATTTATTTGCAGATTTGGGCTCTTCTCGCCTTGGCAAACCTTTTGCCATCAACAATTTTCCTCAGGAAGCAAAATAAAAGATTTAGCAAATACAAAAGTGAGGAACCATGCCCCACCCCTGTGTCTACGCCTATGAAATCAGACCCTCGTTGTGCAACACAAAATCATCGAATCGTATTAGTGTCATTAGTTCAAGAAACGCAGGCGAATTACAAAAGAAACATTTAAGGTTTACCGAAATTAAATACAAATATACGTGGTACTGTGATGTTATTTCGTTCAACAGCCAATCGGCATTTCGGGCTCCATTTTACCCCAGTTTTAAAGGCACCTTTTGAATATTTATGTGATAAAGCACGGTTCCCGTGTTTGCTATTGTTTATTCCAAGTTCATTATGATGGCGCTACTTGGGCCATATCGACTCAAAACGCCGGCCGGTTTTGAGACCCGAGAGATCATCACGTCATGTCAACCTGCCCCTGTGGAACTTACGACAGAAGTCCTCCGACCTCCAGCTGAGTGCCTGTGACGTCACATGCTCGCACTCGGCGGCGAACGCGGCGACTGTGGTGCAGATGGCGGCCGAGGCGGCCTTCCCGGGGGGCGTGTAGCCGTGCTCGAGGGAGGAGTTCGACTGGTTCAGGATGTGGCAGAAGTCCGCCACACAGGCCTTTTGGAAGAACTGCACACCGACGTTCTGGTGGAAAACGGACCGCCAAAGTCAGCACAGCACACGTTGTCCTATTTAAATAGCCTAGAAGATTGGCAAGTCAAATAAAGGCGTAAAGGTGAACTGGTAAATAAGCCCAAGGTGACGGTATGTTTGGCTGAACTGACTCAGAAAATTACCGAATGAATGCCCCGTTTCACAAACGCGTGCTCACTGATCATGTTTCCTGAGTTTTCCACTTTTTCCGGTTAATTGGTGGCTTGTATATGTAGATCGATTATCTATTAGAACACTCGGTGACCAACAGCTCTGTGTCTGGGTTTGAAGTACCCTGGCACAACACAGCAGAGTGAGCTGCTGCCAGCAGTCAGAAGGCCAGCGAGGCGAGCCTCACCTGCTGGCAGGGCGCGAACACATCAGCCCTCTGCAATGCGTTGGAGCAGACGCCATTGGCCGGCTGCTGATATTCTGCTCTGCACTGCAGGCCATCCGTGGTGACGTCACCCGCCGGGCACAACTCTGGAAACATCACACAGACGCACTGAGGCCCGCCGGACACAACTCTGTAAACATCACACAGACGCACTGAGGCCCGCCGGGCACAACTCTGCAAACATCACACAGACAAACTGAGAACCGCCGGGCACAACTCTGCAAACATCACACAGACGCACTGACAGGGACGTAGGAACGTCACGAAAAGTGTGTGTGTGTGGGGGGGGGGGGCAGGGAAACTTTGATCTCGTTTTGAGAGAACCCCAACCCCCCAATGGAATATTTCTTTGCTTATTTGGGCTGTTCTCGTCTTGGCGAACCTTTTCTTTTGCCATCAAAAACTTTCCGCACCAAGCAAAAGCGAAGATTTTAACCCCAACAAATGGCCGAAAAGTGAGTGGGCCATGTCCCCCCGGCCCCCCTCCCTGTTCCTACACCTATGCGTGACGATGAGGCCCGCCGCGCACAACTCTGTAAACACACAGATACACTGAGTCCTGTCACTGTGGCCTTCTCTCAGCTGACACACTGAGTTCTGTGGCCTTCCCTCAGCTGTGCAATGTCAACAGTCGAGAGATGAAGAAAAGCAGGAGACAGAAATCAATGTGAAAATAACTTTGTAACAATATATGGAATATCGTATCATCTTTCTCGTACATATGCAGGCACATACCCCCCCCCCCCATTGACTGGGGGGCGTTTAACGCCCCCCCCCCCTCCTGATTAATTTTCGTAATAGTTCAAAAAGCAACAGCGCTCTCAACGTGAAATTTCAGATACCTTCTTCTACAACGATTTGACGTCTTCTGTGAAAAAGTAAAGCAATTTCGTCGACAAATTTCGAGTTATAGCGAATTGAGTGACGTCACTCACACGAGTTTTACACCAAAATCAGCCAAACTTTATCAGACCGTACAAATGCCATATTTTGAGCAGAATGCAATCTAAAAACATCAAAAGATAGCAGATAGCACGGGCTACAGCCTACAACCAGGGGTGTAGAGAGGATTTCGCCCAGGGGGAGGGGGGCAAATGGGATCACAGGGCCCTCGTAGCCAAGGGGGGGGGGGGGGGGCACATCAATAAAACAGTACAGTACGTTGTATGTTGCAAACAACGATAAATAGGTTTTCGACAACGAATATTTTTGTTTAAAAAAATTGGGGGTTAAAAACACAAAATTTCGAAAATCCGAGATAGCTATTTTTTATATTTTGTCATTTCCTTTTTTGTCAACATTTTTTATTTGCATTTTTCGTAAAAACTCGAATTTCTACGATCTTTCAAGCATGTATTGTTTTTCCACCAAAAATTACATGACATGACGTGATTAAAACGTCATTATCTCCCAAAGTAATCTATAATTTGCATTGAAATGTTGTGATAAGACGTAGAATTGATGCAGCATAAGGTACTCAAGGATTGACGTCGATATCTATCATTGTTTTCAAGTTATTGAGAAAATCCGGGGGGGGGAGGGGGGGGGGGGCAGATTCTGCCACCTCCAGCGGGGCGCGGGTTAATTAAATATTATCCTGAATGAGAATCTTCATCAATTCGGATTCAGGAAGCAACACAGTACGTACATGCCGATTGTGCAAATGTACGATGAAGTTTAAAAAATATCTACAAAATAACGAAATAACATTCTCCACCTTGATTTACAGAAAGCTTTGGATACAGTTGGCTTAGCAATTCTCTTGAAAAAATACACCGCATTGAGATAAATACACCGCACCGCTCTATCGTGTGGGTCTCTACAACACGATACAAGTTATATATTAATAAGAGGCATAAAATGGCAATAATAGATGAGATTGCATCTAAGAAACAAATGATGAAAATTGGCGTCCCACAGGGTTCAATTTTAGGTCCTCTTTTATGTATTCTCTATATTAATGACATCAGCAATACAACAGACATAGGTACCTTTTACTTATTTGCTGATGATATGACAATTTATATTCAAGCTAGAAATGTTGAAGAGCTGCAAATAAAGATTAATGAATTAATTTTAAAAATAACGAGTTGTTCCATGTAAATATATTATCACTAAATGCATCAAAGACAAATTACCATTCAAGATCAGTGACGTGACAAGATCTTGACATAGTATTAAATGATACACCAATCACGAGAAACCCATGCATTAAATACTTAGGAGTTCTTGTAGATGAAAATCGTAAATGGAATAGTCATATATATAGTGTAATATGTGTGATAAGCCATAATATATATGAGTTATCGGAATATCCAAGCTTTATTTATCCCTACAGCAACTTCTATTGCAGTACAATGTGTTAATTCCACCCATCCAAATTATTGTACAGTGATCTGGATTCTGGGGTAGGAATTATGACACTAACATATGACACTAACAACACGAGCGATTTGTCGCCCCTGTAGCTCAATGGGAGAGCGCTGGACTTTTGACCTTTCCTTGTAGTGGCAGCCCGAGTTCGAGTCAAAGTCAAAGCCTACATTATCAAAGCCTTGTACTCCTCTCAGACGTTACTAGCATACACTGAAAAACAATGAGAACATTCACTGGTCTTCCTTCGAGAGCCTCACCGGCGCTCGACCGGCAGACCATCTCTACCACCACAGGACCCTCTAAAGGCCAGCAGAGAGCCCTCTACAGATCGGCAGGGGCCTCTAAAGGCCGGCAGATGCCCATCTGCAGATCGGCAGGGCCCTCTAAAGGTCGGCAGAGGGCCCTCTACACTCACTATACAGATGGACTGGGACACTATGCAGATCGACAGGGCCCCTAAAGACTAGAAGAGGTCCGTGTACAAGTCGGCAGGGCCCTCTAAAGGCCGGCATGACCCTCTAAAAGCCGAAAGGGCCCTCTAAAAGCCGGCAGGGCCCCCTACAGGCCGGCAGAGGGCTCTTTATAGATTGGCTGGGACACTGTTAATCGACAGGGCCCCTAAGGGCTGGAAGAGGGCCCACTACAGGTCGACAGGGCCCTCTAAATGCCGGAAGAGGCCCTCTACAGATTGGCAGAGACTCTCTACAGATTGGCAGGGCCCTATAAAAGCCGGCAGAGGGACCTCTAAACCCGGAAGGGGCCATCTAAATGCCGAAAGGGGTCCTCTGCAGATCGGCAGGCCCTCTACATGCTGGAAGGGCCCTCTAAAGGCGGGCAGAGGGCACTCTAAAGGCGGGCAGAGGGCCCTCTACAGATCGGCAGGGTCCTCTAAAGGCTAGCAGAGGGCACTACAGATTGTCTGGGACACTGCAGATCGACAGGGCCTTTAAAGCCTGGAAGAGGGCCCTCTACAGGTCGGTAGGGCCCTCTAAATACCGGCAGAAGGCCCTCTTCGGATCGGTAGGGACCCTCTCCAGATCGGCAGGGCCCTATAAAGGCCGGCAGAGGCCCCTCTTCAACCGGAAGGGGCCCTCTAAATGCGACAAGGGGCCCTCTGCAGATCGGTAGGGCCCTTAAAAACTGGTAAAGGGCCCTATCCACACTGGCTGGGGCCCTTTTCTACGTATTTACATATACATGCCTTTAACAGACAAGCAAGTGCTGTTATTTATTCGTGTTACGATTTTTTCTCCGGTTCGTGGACGTTCTTTTATGCGACGTAAGGCGTTTTGCGGGCGCCTGACACCATCAAAAACGCTGGGGCCCTCGCTCGGTTGCCAGAGGGGCCCGCCTGGCCTCCAGGGGGGGGGGGATGGCCCCTTTCCCCCCGCCCCTTGCCTACGCCCTTGGCTACAACATGGCTATCTCGGATTTTTAGACAGTTTGGTTTTTGACCCCCCCCCCCCCAAAAAAAAAACATTTTTGGGGAAGGAAAATGCCCACAAAATCACTTTTTTCTCTCTCAAATGTATTCCAAAAGCCAGAATATATGTCAGAGAACCACATATGGAAAAATACTATACCAAATTTCAGAATGGTATCACCATTTTTGACTGACTTATGGCATCTAAAGTATGGGGAACTCATGACGTCATATTTTTTAATTGCGTTGTTTTGCTTTTATTGATCCGATACAGACACAAAAATGCCACCACTGTATTTCTGAGACAAAACTGGTCTAGAAACATGCCTTTTGTATTTATATTTATCAATTTAAAATTTAGACAGTCCGTGACCTGAACTTGACCTGAACTTGATATTAACTTCACGTAAATGAATTTAGGTGGTAAAATGACTATCACTGTCGAATTCTACGAGGAAACCATACAACATGTGTTGCATGACTTTCTTTAGATATTTTGCGCATAGTGACCTTTTGTGACCTGATCTTGACCTTGACCTTGGCCGACAATCTCACTTTAGCTCTTGCGGGATGTGTATCATACCTTTGGCAGCACTTTGGGTGATCATGGTCGTAATCGAAGGCTTTGGATGGAAAGTATGGCCCATAAACTCAAATACGTCTATTTTGACCTTTCACCTGACCATGACGTGACATTTGACCTCACTTTCACATTTGTGAGTATGCTTTATATTTTTCTCATTGAGAGCTTTCGATTGCCGCCTTGCGCGTCTCGCTGCGATAATTGGTTCGGAAGAACCAGGGGAGGGGGAGTTTAACACCCCCCCCCCCCCCCCCCCCCACCCAGTCAATGGTGTTCTGCTTGAGACCCCAGTCAATGCCGGGTTCGAACCCGTGGCTTGCCGGAGGAGGGGGTGTTTGGACGCCCCTATGATTTTTCGGGGATAGCGGAAAGCGGCGGCAACGCACAATGCACACAAACTTGGTTTTGGTACAACTATTTCGGCATCAAATTACTCACATTGTCTGAATGTTTTGCCTCGGTTTATCTCAGGTCAGGTACCAGGCAGACTGGTTATTGATTCGACACTGATTGAATCGATTGGAATCGTTCAATCAAAATTCATTGAATAAAAACATTATTGATTCACCACCAGATCTTTTGATTCATGAAACGTGATTGAATCAAAACCCGCATCAAATCAAGGCTGATTGAATCAAAAGATTTAACAATTCTTAACGATTCAAGTACACTGGTAAGTGCAAATACATGCAGTCCCAGTGGCTACATTAATTTAAACTGAAAAAGTATTGCTGTAACAATGTTTTAATGATCATGTATATGTATGTTTTAATTTGTATTGATTTGACATACATTCACCACCTATATTTAAATGTTGAATCAAACGTGAATCGATTAAAATATTTGTTTTGATTCTTTGAATCGGAAAGAATCAATTCTCAATTTTTTTCCTGTGAATTGAACGGGGATTGAATCATTCAGATTCCAAAATGAATCATGATTGAATGGTTCCAAAAAGTTGAATCAATAACCAGTGAACACCAGGCCAGGTCAAGCGACCAAACCTCTAAAAACATTGCGGTCGTGCCAAAGCCACAGCGTTTGACCGAGCGGTTTGAAACTCACAGAATTGAAGAAGGCCATAAGTAACTATCATTCGCACATCGCGATTTTTTTTTTTATCGGTAACCTAACGTCAAGTAAATTTCGCAACCTCTCAATTATAAGTTAACACGCGCACTGGAGGGGTTGGGGACGAAATCCGCTCAGCCGTTCTGTTTTTGTTGTTGCTGTAAAAATCTCCTGATTTTACAGGTAGATATACATCATTTATGGTGTACCTGCTAACAATTGAATGGCGCGTCGTTTAAAGTTAGACAAAAATATCGGCCGAAAACATTTTGAGTTATAGCCATCAAAGTAAAAAAGTTAAAAATGTCTCCAAAATGACCGCAGTGAAATGTTGATATGCAAATGACCTGAGGTCAAATGCAACTTCCATCATACCTATTGTATCATTAGACTTTCCAACAAATCATTAAACCCATTTGGGGGTATATACATGCAATCACTGCGTTCCATAACAATGTCAAGCCGCTCCAGCCAAGGAGCGCATAATAAGCAAAATTTAGCACATTTTAACTTTTTTGACCTTGAGGATATTGACCTAGGGTCATGAAATGTTCACAAAACAGAGATCCCCACAGCACCTATATACCCTACAAATTGCGTTATTGTGGCTCTTATGGGACCGAGATCTTAGGGGGTGGGGGGGGGGGGGGCGGGGGCGGAATCCGCCCCCTTCCCCCTCCAGTGCGTGTAATTATCAGAGGCTCTCCATTGCGCGTGTTAACGGGAAAATATACACATCATGTTTCCTATTCGCATTAGATTAGACCGATTCATTCAAAATTGTGTCATTATAGCTCATTCTTGATTACAGGGAAATATTGACCTTTTGATCTATTTTTCTGCATCATCTCTTATGCAACATGTATGGTATTGAATTGATCGAGTCTTAATTAATATAGCTGGCTGGATTTTTGAAGCAGAAACGCAGCGCTTCAGACTTAACAGCGCGAACGCCGGCGCCCTTTAGAAGTCCGTCCTTTGCTTTGTTTTTCACCCGCGTGGCGTTGTAAAACTATTACTAGCTTTTTCAAGTTGCTCTTAAATACCAGTGGCCGAAGATTATCCCCTGATTATACAAGGAATAACAAGATAAGCGCGTAATTATCTTCACTGACATATGTGGCGAGCTGAGACGTTGTTTGGCGACAGTTTTCAGCCTGTCTGTCTGAAGGTGTGAAGCTAACAAAAGGACTGTCTTTACCATCACTCTGTTGGCTGAAATGTTTTCTCCTATGGGTCGCGCAGAAGAGCTACGTAAGTGACTTACTTTTGATAAAAATCGTTCTTTAAAACAGTTCTGTCTTTCCATGAAAAAAACATTCTTGTCATAACAGCCAATCCAGCAAAAACAAATTTACAATTGTACGTGACTTTGTGTGAATTCGTTACCAAGTACTTGCTGAGTACCGACCGGTATAAGCGTGGAACGCTTATTAACTTTAACTTGAAATAACTTCGGCTAGGCACATATTTATTCAAAATGTGATTGGACTTACTTATAAGTTGATTGTTTCTTCCCATTTCAAGTGCTAACTCCATTTGTGTGGAAAAAGGTCATGATTTCCCTTTAACCTGGGACAATTTTTACTCAGTGAACCCTACAAGGTCAGCTGAGGCTATCTGAGGTTACTAGCACGTTTCTGCCAATAATTATTGCCAGCATAAAAATACAGATGTTATATCGACAGAATGGGGCTGGGGACAAGTAGTGGGGTCTTACGCTTAACAAATTCAGCGTATTTTTCCCGATTTTTCGATATACTTCTCACACAGATTTTAGACCGCCTTCTGTCCTAAAACTTCCTCTTTACTTCTCATGTTAATTCTTAACTCCCGGTAGTGGCAGCCCGGGTTCGAGTCGCTTCGGCGCTCGCTATTTGCTCCTGACTGGGATGGCCTGCGGCCGGTGGCAGCGGTCGCACTCAAGGTCAGGTGACGTCAGTGAGCGGGGTGGACCGTGTCCAGGTATGTCGGGCACGTACAACTTTCGTCTCTAAATTCTGCCGGCCAACAGGAATTGCGCGATCGGGTGGTGAGGTCAGGACCTGCGCAACAAGCTCTGCTTAGCGTGGGTCCTGACCTCGGAAATCCATCCACACAAAACATTCGGACTACATTTATAAATACAAAAATTAAAGAACATTCTTGATTTTGTTTGTGACGTCACGACACTCGTGATTTTTGACGGCACTTTTGATTTTCACTATGGTCGTGACGTCACAACTACAAGGACATGAGTTTAATTGTTTGAGTTTTTAATCATTTTTTTAGTTCATTTCGCTTTTTTATCATAAAAAAAATACATTATGAAAAATTATTCTTATTTTTATGAACTCCAAAAATTTGTACCTTACAAAATTGTCCCCAACCCCATTGTGTTTGCTTCATCGAGACACTTCCGGCAATTTGCAATCTGACCATCCTGAGATACCACATGAACCTGAATGATCTTGACGTGAGGTCAAATTGCGAAGTTGACCTAACCGAATCATCATGGACAATGGACATGGTTCGAAGTGCTGTGGCGAGCCGAAAACGATGACGTTAAAATCACTTGACTGTCTTGATTAGACAAGAAGTTATTAACAAATACATATTGCACAACATTTTAAAATGTTTTTTTTAATCGACCTTCTTGAATGTACCAAAGTAAGAAATTTAACTTTGTTTTACATTTGCATTCGGGCACAGCCCTTCATCGGATGTATTGCAATCGAAATGACACATCATTCACATACACGACATAAGAATAGACATTTAGCACAGCTCGTGAAAATCAGAGACTACATCCTCCACCCAGCCCAGCTGAAAACCTACTCGATACAGAAATAAATAAATAAATAAATAAAGACAAACATTTTGTAGATCAGTCACACGAAATTACACTCCTAAGATCACGCTCTATGATAGCATATTATTGTTGTTAGCAAATGCCTATATAAATAAATAAAGACGAACAATTGTTTTAAAACAGTCACACGAGATCGCACTCCCATCTTGATATGACACGCCACGATGGCATATATTCTTCTAAGAAAGTACCTATATAAATAACGACGAACAAATTGTAAATAAATCTTGCAAAAAAATAGACGAAAAAACGTTCCTATCCTGAGATAATGCGCCACGATGACATATTTTCGTTCAAGCTCGTTTTTTGCTTGTTTCTGATACACAGAGATTCAGCAATTTTCCTATCTGGGTGGTCTTTCGTTTTCATCAAAACTTTAACTTCCAAAGGAGGATCAGCAAGTTTGTCTGCCTTAGGGATTCCTTTGTGGCATGACCCAAAATGATCACCTATCGGAGTTAGATTGGTCTCATTTACCCGCACCTCAGGTGTTCATTGTAACGAAGGCGTAGAGGTATTTTGGATTCCCCAATAAAAGAAGCCGCACACAGCCTGCAGGTCAGCTCATATACGACATTTGTATCTGTACATCCACCCTTTTTGATAATTTTACAAGTGTTGCAAGTCCTGTTGCCTGAAGGGCATGGCGGATCCGTGAGCGAAGAATGAACTAATTTGCGTTTAAGCGTATCCGGTGTGTACGAGGCTACGTTTACGTTCAGAACGAGGCTACGTTTACGTAGCTGTCTCACCCTGGTTAGATACCGACTCACCCTGATTAGATACCGACTCACCCTGGTTAGATACCCACTCACCCTGGTTTGAGAAGTACTGCAGTGTGGCCGTGAGTCCGTCGGATAGCAGGTCGTTGTAGACGTTGCCGTCCAGGGTGCCACACAGGCCGCCCACCGTTGACCACAGGGACGACTCAGCGAACACCACGATCAAGTCCTGCCACGCCACGCCAGGTCAGACAGGTCAGACAGGTCAGACAGGTCAGACAGGTCATGGGGCCGAGATAAGCCTGTCAGCCGTCGCGTGTCCGGTCTGGAGACGGGCTATCGAGTAGCCGTTTACTCAGACTGGTCACTAAGATAGGACTCAAAAACAGGCTGGTCCATCCAACAAAGCCATATCAGTTCAGATAAAAACAGGAAAGGCAAAGTGATGTTAATCAAGGCATAACTGAATATGGATCAGAAATAATTCGCAATATTATGCTTTAATGACAGTCCACGGATTCTCATGCATTTCATTTAAAAGCGTCCAATGCTAAGAAAAACAAAGTATCGCCTGCCCGCTATCTTGTACGCCATTATTGCTGTGATGGTTTGGATGCACTGGGTGTAAGGTTTAAAAGTGCCTGAATTTGTTGATACATCTAGACAAAGTACACATGGCATGAGAAGACGGGGCGAAGTGGTGCATTGGTCCCGCTTCATAGCTGCAGCGGTGCGTACCCGGGAGTAGTGCAGCGTGATGCCGATGCTGCTGGCGCGCACGATGACCTTGTTTCCATCCTTTTCCAGCACGATGCCGTCCACCTCCGCTGGCAGAGTCACAGGCGCCGGCTGTCCCGAGTACAGGCTTTGCTCCTATCAAGTGTGAATAACAACCAACTGTCAGAGCTTTTGATGCATTGGCAGGCATCATGTTTGGTAAGTGGTTTTCAAATGTGTTGCATGATTGTGTATTATTTACCTATATTATTACAGAGCGGGCGCGAAGCGCCCGTGAGGTATCTCGTCTACTTACTAGACAAATTTACATTTGACCTGGCCCGACCCGGCCATACCTACGCTTTTCGGAAGCTAATAACTTTACAAGCACTGCTCCGATTGAGATTGGGTTTTCACCATTGGATAGGTCCATCAAATCAATTTTGTTTGTGGTATAGTGCGTTCTGATAGAGGTGGTACCACAGCGCGTGGCAGTGGGCACACGCGAACGTCTAAATGAACAAAAAACCTTGCAAAAATGATTCTTGATCAAAAATGGTTGTAATTATTATAAGCATTCATTTATACGCTGAAGCATGTAGCGCTCAGGACGTACTCCCTTTTGGCGGATTTGAGAAAGGAGATCATGAACAATTGAATTCAACTTAATTTTTATGTTGGCATGCATTGAGGCCTGGCAATTTTTATGGAGGACTAAAATGACTGTGTTTCTACCACGTGTGCTCCCTTACCGTTTCATATTTCAAACCTGTTTTAGCTTTACCAGAGCGCGCTCGCTCGGTCATCGCCCAAAAAGGCGTTTTACTGGTGTGTATGGATCTTATTTTTCAATGTATTGGTAGGCAACGCCAACAAAACAGGTTCATAATTAGATATAGCTGTACTTACGAAAATTAAACGAAAAAAAATAAATACTAGGATGAGCAGGGAGGGCTGGAATACGAGATTTTATGTTTTCTATAAACTTGATATATGTTTGTATCCAGTTGTTTCCGGAAGGAGACATGGAAGTGGCATGAATACAATTATCGATGTGTTTTTAGGAAAAGAGGAGCCGCAGCTCTGTTCGGTTTCACTGGCGGATTGGAATCGCACTTGAGTGACATCATTGTTTTAATCGACTGCCAAATTTGCATACGTATGTTTGCGTACGTATGAGTTGGTTGAACGGTTGTCCTACTGGCTTGTCCCGCCAAGAGTGACATAGCTACACGGGTACAGAGTGAGGTACAGGTACAGGTGCAGGAGATACAGCTGTACAGGGTACAGCGATGACTGTCTGGCTGCCGGCGGCGACTGACGGCGGTGACGGTGACGATGCCAGTGTCTGGGTGGGCGGCCACCAGCAGCACGGTGCGGTCCACAGTCAGTCGCAGGTGCCAGTCGCAGTCGGGACTGTCACAGCCGCGCACCACCGACACACGAAACAGTGACGTCACATCGTCACGAACGACCGTGAAGTCGCAGCCGCCCGTGAAGCTGCCCGGCAGAGAAACATAGAAATGTGATGTCAGACACAAGTAACGGTGACGTTAGACCCACGGAATGGTGACGTTAGGCCCACGGAATAGTGACGTCAGACACGCGGAACGGTGACGTCAGACACATGGAATGGTGACGTCAAACTCGCGGAATGGTGACGTTAGGCTCACGGAATGGTGACGTCAGACACGAGGAACGGTGACGTCAGACACATGGAATGGTGACGTCAAACTCGCGGAACAGTGACGTCAGACAGGCGGAACAGGGACATCAGACACATGGAAGAAGGACGTCAATCAAAATACGTTTTTTTAATGAATATGTGACTTCTTATGAATGTATCCAACCGGAATAGGTCATAACATAGAAAACAAAAGGGAAAACGTGGACTATTCTTTCGACTGTCGTTCATTCCATTAAATAATTAACTCAGCTGATACGATCATTTGAAAACCTGTCACCATTGACTATGTTAGTGCACATATATGACATTGGAATGTTGCATACGTACAGACTGTGACGTGTGAACAGACTGTGACGTGACTGTGACGTGTGCACAGACTGTGACGTGTGAACAGACTGTGAAGTGTGATGCATTATACGTTATGCCTCCTGTAATTCCATACAAGATGGAAAAGCTGTGATTTGTCTCACCTGTAGACTTGTCCATCGAACGTTTTTACGTGTTTTCCTGACCAAAGTGAACATTCTCTTGGCTCCGGTACCACTTCCAGCGTATCGTGGGTTGCTTGCGGGGGGGCGATTATCTCGTAATCTGAAAAGTTAGAAGGTGGAACCGATGTCAGTGCCCAAAGGTGAAGAGCAATGCTTCTGTATCGTAGCAAGTTCTTAATATGACACCTTTTACCGAACTCATGTTAGTGTATGAAGCAAATGGCAATGGTTGCAATGAAACCTAATATGAAACATTGTACAATCGCAAGGTAATGTGGAATTTAATGTTTTTGTTGTGAGAAAATCCTATTTCTCAGTTCCAGACCTTCGCAAAAAAGGTCTGCTCTCATATGTGTAACTTGCACATAATCCTCTGTACGGGTGGGTAATACGGACCACATAATCCTCTGTACGGGTGGGTAATACGGGCCACATAATCCTCTGTACGGGTGGGTAATACGGACCACATAATCCTCTGCACGGGTGGGTAATACGGACCACATAATCCTCTGTACGGGTGGGTAATACGGACCACGTAATCCTCTGTACGGGTGGGTAATACGGACCACATAATCCTCTGTACGGGTGGGTAATACGGACCACATAATCCTATGTACGGGTGGGTAATACGGGCGTGCGGCCGTCTGCTGTGATCATACCAAATCGGCACTGCGGGATCGGCTGTGGGTGGAACTCTCCGGTGCTGAAGTCGCACTGATACACGTCAGCGGGCGGCGAGGCGAACTCGACCCCCTCCGGACAGGAGAGCTGGCAGCCATACTGGTCTCCGAGCCCCGAACAGGTGTACGTGCCGTTAAAGGTGAGATGCGTCTTGGGGTTACAGTTCTCCACGGCTGGCCGGAGAGGGAGGGTCGCATGTCAGCACCAGGCGGAGTCACTCATTTGAACAGGACGCTCTCAGCCGTATATACACAGATCTCTGCCAGAACTACAACCTTCAGTGGGCATTAATAAGCTATGTTAATGCCATGATTGGGGATCCGCGTTTCTCTCAGCCACATCACATTTGTCGATAAGTTGTCGTGACTTGTCGATAAATCGATAAGTTAACATTAATTATAAGTTAGTTAGCCAAGACACTCCCCTCCAAATGATGATAACAGTCACATGTTTCCCGCCTCACTAGCCCTACCAGCCGAGCAACAAAATAAACAGATTAACGATACACTATCACTCTGAAATAGCTCTACCCGTCTGCCATGGTCGCAGAATTCCACAACAGAGTACTCACACCACTGGCAAGATGGGCCACGGAACTGCTTCGGGCACTGGCACAAATTGAAGGCTACGCATTTACCGCCATTCTCACACTTCGGCCGGCAAATGGCTGAAAAAAACAAGTCATGTGATTAATAGTATGTGACAAAGTGTTTCAAAAGGAATTAGCAATAATGCTGCGATTAAGATAAGCATTGCATTCGTACCTATGCAATTTTTATGTGATCCTGCACTAGAGAGAAACATTTCCTCAGGTGTCACTCCAGGTCATCCCCGAGGGAATTGGCAAATGTAAAACGTTCAGTCTAAGATGCCAAACTTTGCATGAAACAATGACGCTTTTACATTCTTCATAAATAGGTACGGTCTTGATCACCACTAGCTTCTTAGTTTCCTTTACGTTTCCCTCGCCGAGGTGTGTAGGCAGGGGCGGATCTAGCCGTGGGTTGGGGGAGGGGGGATTCCGTATTGTTTCCATAACTTGTTGAGCGGGGGGGGTAGCAGGCCGTCAGCCGTCAGCGACAAAGTTGTTGACCGGGGGAGGGGGGGGGGGGGGGGTAGGCTGGGGCGCGTCGCCAATAATTTTTAGTGGGGGGGCGGCTGAAATAACGAACAAATTTACCCCTATTTGTATGCCTGTATTTAAGCCTTTGCAGCATTTGCAATGTGGTTTTCAGGTTATAATAGGTACTTGTTATTTAGCGCCGCCAAGCGGCGCGAAATGTTACGTGTTTGCCTGATAAAACCCAGAAACATAGGCGGTGGGCCTTGTAGAGGATAAGAAGCTAAACATGCTATTCATTCAATTCACCGTTACAACGAACCGAAGACGATGGCGAAGGCTTCGTTATGACGATGGCCACCGATGTGACGCCGCTAATCGGCGTGAAAATGTTAATTTTAGGTCGTGGAAAACGAAATTGTAATATTGGAACCAGACCGTGAGTGGAACCAGACCGTGAGCCTCAGGTATCCCCTTTTCCTGATTGCACGTCTCGGTATGATTCACATATTGAAATGAAGGTAGTGTTTCATATACATATTCCTCGGATAGTAAATCACGATGACCGGTGGCAGTCAGCGCTCTATAATACATATGATAATAATAACTATATCCATATGTAACGAACTGTAATAAACAACTGGTAACAGTCCAAATTGTTTGAAAGCAGCAAGAGGCACGACTTTTCCGCGCATAAATGGTCCATGTAGATCTGGAGGAGCCTGGGGCGAGATGGCTTGAGGGGATGGTCATGGCCTGGTCCCCACTATTAGCTCTTCGGTCCAGCAAGTTGGGCACCGCTGGAGCAGCTTCTGGGTGCCGATATCCGCGTCTTTACGTTCGCGTCGCCTTTTTTCGGAACTCGGCAGACTAGCTAAACATGTAGCCCGCTTGAAAGTTAATATTTTACAAAGGGAGTGGGGCACTGGGGCTAGCAATTATGTACCGCCAAGGAGAGCCTCTGCCAGACAATTAATTAATTAATTTTACCATTTTCAAAATTTGTATAAGCAATTGCGAATTTGTGTCATACCGCAAAGCGGCGCGAATTTGTCAAGTTTTCACTGTGGATAGCTGGATTTTGACTGAGCTGCAAAGACATTTTTTTACAACTGTATGTCCGACCGTTTGGGGAGGGGGAAGGGGGGGGGCAAATCATAGTTTCAGGAGCTTTTGGGGGGAGGGGGGTGCATGGCCCCTTGGCCCCCCTGGATCCGCCCCTGTGTGTAGGTACTTCCTTCTTATTCAGCTAACGCACACAAATTCGCTTACCATAACTAATTCAGTTTAAGCTAATGCATTGCGATTTTGAATCTATGTCGCTAAGTGGGTGTTGCCGGGCAGTGGTGGCGGAAGGTATTTTCGGATGGGGGGCAAAACAAAACAAAGGCCTCCTCGGCCAAAGGGACCCCCCCCCCCCCCCCCTTCACGGCCAAAGGGACCCCCTTCCCACGGCCAAAGAGCCCCCCACCCAAAAAAAAACGCGAAATGGTATCTCCTCGGATTTAGGCCACTATATTTTGCGGGGCCTCTAAATGGTCGCAAAAACGTCGGACAGGCCCATGTTGAAGTCTCAGGCCTTCCAAGGACCCCCTCAGGTCTACCGAAGGCCCCCTCAGGCCGACTGAGGGCCTTCTGTCGGCCTTAGAGAGCCCCTCATGCTCGCTGGGGCATCTCGGGGTCCTCGGTATTTTTTTTTCGGTCAAAAAGAAAACAAAATCGAACTAACTTCTTGTAGCCCCACCCCCTCTTCCGCCGCCCCTGTTGCCGGGTCGTCTGGATCAGTGTTTGTCACGGGCCCACCAACCCCCATCCCGGCTCGGCCCAGGCCCATGAACACCAAGCCCAGGCCCGTACCAGGTCCGGTCAAATTCACAATATTGAGGCCCAGACCCGGTCCGGTGCGTTCAGATAAAGCATATCATTATTTTCAACAAAACAAATGCAATAATTATCCTAGCATATTTACTTGTATACTATAAATGTGAAACAATGAACCAACTATGCTAAAAAAAACAGCCACAGCAACAGTGTGTTGCTGTGTAATTGAACTGCTGGTTAAAATATTTTTGAGCTCTGACCTGAGCTTGTGTGACGCGTGCATTACGCATGCATTACTTCAAAATTGTCAGGCCCAGGCCCATCCAGAGCCCAGTGATTGCCTTAAAGTTGAGGCCCGGCGCAGGCCCAGCCCATGGCGAACTCTGGTCTGGAGTCTGGACCCAGCAGCGGAGCCGAGCGAGTGACGTCACGACTCAGCCGGCCGCTTTACTGAAGGGTAGACTGTGCCGCCGACCAGCTCAGTCCGGCGGTACAGTAGGTATATCTTATAGGTGAGCTTCGACGGACGCGTTGAAGATTTATGTCTGTTATGTGGCGCAAGTTTGCATGATTTCTAAGAATACTTCAGCTTCAGGGCTGCTATTATCAGATCATAATTACTTGCATATCTTTCCACTTATTGTTTTATCTCAGACTCAAGCAGCTTTGAAAGTTTCCAAAATATGCATAGCGTTAGTGATGGACACGTGGGAGGAGGCATGGCCTTATATCTCTTTATGCTTTATTTTGTATTTGAGAGGAAAGAAAATTATTTGAATGCTAGCTAATATGCATCTGTTTATCTAGCTCAGAAATTTCACTAGCAACTTGGCCCCAAACATGTTGAACGTTGCCTTCGCACAGTTGATGTGTGTTCATTTGTGAATGTAGCGTGTGCTCAGCTGCACAGGCTCACTCGCATTTGACAATGATGATCGTGGTATGCAACTCACGCTGACAGGCTGGAATGGCACCAGTGTGGTCACCGACGGTGGTCCAGCCCAGCTCCTCAGTGCACTTGATTTCGAACTTGGTGCGGTAATCGACAGTCTCGTGGCCATGTATGCAGTTCACCGAACATCGCCTGGCGGCAAATGCAAGTCCGGTCAGATCCACTAGCCACCGCATTTCAACCGGATGTTTTGTTCCAAAAAGGCGAGATCGAAATTGATTTACTGTTGCCATCAGTGACAGCGTTGCCGGTGGGAGACTCACGTGTCGCTGCAGAGCAGACGGGCGTTGGTGATAGGGGGCCGCGGCTCGGTGCACTGTTCATCGCGCTGCTGGCACTGGGCGCCGCTGAAGCCAGCTGGACACTGGCAAACGTTGGCGCCGATGCAGACGCCGCCGTTTTGGCAGTCTGGGCGACACACGGCTGTACAGGCAGAGAACATACCGCTGAGAGCCGACACAGCGCCGCACACGCAGAGAGTGCAGAAGTCAGCCAGCAACGCAGCACGCATCATGTCAGAGTGATATACCGCATCACTCTGCGTACATACCGCATCACTCTGACAACTGAGCTAGTTTGGCTTTAGGCTCACATGAATGGACACTTAATTTCTCTAAATCTCGTCGTTGGGTGTACTAAGGGAAAACTAAAACATACAGTTTAGATCAAGTCCCCACAAAGTCAATTATGCGGTGAATAGCAAACTGATTCGCGCCACCAGACGCTCGAAAGCAGGGTTCTCGGGCGACTCACGTGCGCAGTCGGGTATGCCTTCTTCGTACACCAGTGGCGTCCATACGCCGCCATTGCAGCGGATCTTAATTTGCTTCTCTCCGTTCGGGAACCGGTGGCCCGGCCATGCAGGTGGCCTGGCACCCAGTGTGCCTCGAACATACGAGGTTGGACGACATCGGGGTCTGTGGCATCTCGTTACAGCCGCCACGGTAGCGGCCCGGTGACGGCCTGTTCACCTTGCTGCCCCGTCCTCGATGCACCTTGGACGGTCCCCGCCGTGTTCCGCTCCTGGAATCGTGGGGCGAGTGTGGGTATATGCGAGGGTGTGGGGGTTCAGGGTACCGCCGTTATCGGAAGCGATCCCGTGACACCGACAGGGGTGGTAAAATGCCCCGTCATGCTGGACGACGTCGGAGAACAAAATTTGTCTTTTTCTTGCCAGGTTGGCTATTTTTTATCACAAATGATCCATCAGAGGAGCCACATGCTACATTTTTGCATGCGTGTGCTTTTTACATCGCATCGTGGGATATTCGAGGGCAATTTCTACTGAATTGGTTCACACATGAAAATGCACAGTCTACCAAAAAAAAAACGCGTCCCAGTCTACCAAAAAAAAATACGCGTCCCACATAGCAACAGTGATATCAGTTTGGCAGCATATTAGACCACAAATATAGTTGCTTTTATAGACCATACAAACTATACCAAGTTGTCTGCAATTTACTATTTCAGTCGACAGCGGTTTGGGAGAATCGCGGAAGACCACTCATTGACTTTGAACGGAAGACTCTCCACCGTCCAACCCGCGGATCTACTGGTTTTATCAGTCAACTTCGCTGCATAGTAGAAATGGTATAGATTTTGGAACAAATTTAGAAACCTAGGGTATATTTTAGATTGTTGACCAATGACTATGGAGGCATGATGGCAGCATTTTAAAACCCCGATTTAGAGCGATCGTTGCTTTCGGAAACGACGCATGTTATTTTTTTAGCACTTCTGTGAAGCACCTCCTTCAGAGTTCAAGGTAAAGTTAAGTTAAAATAATTAATAATATAGTTGCTCAAAAAGTGGACAAAATAAATTGCATAGCAAGTAGGGTAAACTTAACATGTCAACACATCAGACTTGGCACGTTACTCGTGGAGTTGTGGTAATTTGGGACATCTCAAGACATCAAACTTTCATGTTATTGGTGGTGTGTTGGTGTCTGAAAGTCATCCCAGGCAAAGGGTTGTATGTTTGAAGGGAGAAAACGGTAAACAACTGTAACCCCGGACACGCCCTAACAACATACTTTTCATGCTATTGGTGATGTAGTGTGTCGGTATCGACTTCATCAGTCATCACCAATAACATGAGAAGTATGGCATTAGGATGTGTCCGGTGTTAATGTTTTTTTTACAGGTTTACCCTACCTGTAAAAAGTCTGATTAAATTATAAACTGCTTGTATTTGACCTTTCGTTCAGTAATTCACCCCCTGTTATTTCATGTTATTGGTGGTGTGTTGGTGCCTGAAAGTTAGTGTCTGAAAGTCATCCCAGGCAAAGGGTTGTCAGTTTGAAGGGAGAAACAGTGTTAACAACTGTAACCCCGGACACGCATTTTTCACCTCAGCCATGCAAAACAACCATCCAATATGATATTTTGCCCCACCAACTCGCTCTGAAAAGCTCAACCCATACTGTCTATGAGATGGTCTGGGGGGTCCAGGGGCGCGACAGCCCCTGGTAGGTTCTGCAGTGCAGCGAGCTAATGTGAGCGACACGTTCTAAACATGGGTCCCTGCGACCTTAATTGCTGTAAATGTTAGGTCAGGTTTGATTATGTATAGTATGATTGGTGATTAGTTATGGCTATGGTTATGATTGGTTATGTATGATTATGTACATTTACAGCAATTAAAAGGTAATAGCAAAACTATATTGTGCATACGTTATACCACATTTGGAGTATTGTGTACAAGCCTGGTCTCCAACAAATGAGAAAGATTGCTGGATGTTGGAAAGAGTTAAAAAAGGGCAACAAAAATGGTTAATTGTCTTGGTAGTTTACTTTATGAAGATAGATTAAAGAAATTGGGTATGTTTTCACTTAGATATAGAATGCTAAGAGGAGATCTAATTGAAGTCTTCAAATTTGTAAATGGTCAGCATTCTGGATATTTAAAGGGAATGTTTGAGTTCAATAGGGAAAATCGAGGTAGAGGTCATCAGCATAAACTCATTATGAAACAAAGTAGGACTAGGCTACGACAGTCATTTTTCAGTAGAAGGGCTGTAGGACCTTGGAATATGCTACCAGGGGATGTCGCTGATGCAGTGACACTTGCTTCCTTCAAAATTAGATTAGATAAATACTTTACAGAGAAGTGATATTAGTTCATAAATACTCGTGGGATTAGCCTTATTTTATGCAGGTTAGCTTATAAGAGTTTCTGCAACTTTATTGTTTCATGTATGATCAATATTTCACAAGAGTATTAATACAAATATTGCTTCAACGAGCGATATTGCATTAGTGTTGCTGGAGAACCATTTGCCAACTTTCGATTTGGTCGGAGAACCATAGTCTATTTTTACCACCCCTGGACGCCGACCAGTCAGGTCGTGAGTGGCTGGATCGTTTGATCTCTAGCCGCCGTTGGCCGCAATTTAAGCATGCAGCTGCGCGGTTTGTGAGGAGCCGCCCCACTCGCAAGTGTGGAGGTGTGGTTCAGAGTTCGCACCTGGGTTATTTGCCATCACGCCCGCTGTTACGCCCCAAATGACAGCGACTTATGCGTTTAGAACCGCCTTGTTGTTAACACTCGCCCTGGAGGGCTCTGACAATTACACGCACTGGAGGGGGGGGGGGGGGATTCCCCCCCATGATCTCGAAAACCACGCAACGTAGGGACAAGCGGAAACGACGTTAGATACCTCGAGACAAGCTCTTTGAAAGTATTTCGTTCATTTGTTTTTGTATCAGGTCAATATTGAGGTCACCGGAGGTCATCAAGGGTCAGATTTTCAAGTTCTCAAGACTTCGCTTCGAACACCCAAAAATATCTCTGGAACTATGATAGTTAGCAGCAAACGGAAAAATCCAATTGAAAGCCCTTGCAAAATGGAATCGAACTAGATGCCCTCAGATTTGAGCTCAGGTTCAGGCTCCAGAGGTCATCAAATGTCAAAAATGTTTTGTTTTACTATTTTTCGCAAATCACTTTTACCTAACAAAGATAAAGCAATAGTTTTACTCCATCGTGTTTGTCTCATCAAGGCGCTTCGAATCATATTCATGGTGATCGGGTTAGGTTAACTGAGAAATTTGACCTCAGGTCAAGGTCAAGTGGTAACCCAAGTTGGTCATGTTGCATATTGTGAGACGTGTATCGACGAGACAAACACATTGGTACCATTTTCTT
>JAXIVJ010003989.1:0-87859 GCA_036785665.1 Chirona hameri
CTTATCGGAAGTGCAGTATGCTGTACCTTTGCAGCCGGCCATTCCGCTCTCAATTTATGATTTTACACGGGATAACGTTTTGCTGTCAAACTAAACGGCGCTGAAGCCATCATCTCGACCGGTCTGTGTAATTAAAATCGAATCGCACAACTCACAGTAAACGCAGCACTGCCTAGCCTTGCAATTTGTCCAACCCTGCGCTATATCGCAGCGTTCGATCTACCTTAACCAGACGCTAACAGCCAATAGAGAGCCTCAGCGTTCTCCCGCGGCACACCCGCTCGATCCCGACCCGCCTTCGGTGACGCCTGTTTGTGTGGTCGGGGCTGTAACCGTCAGAACCATCTCCCCGCGCAGAGCCTGCCTGGCCTGGCGGCCCGCGCCGGGCTTTGGCCTCGTGATTATGCTGTTGGACGCCTGTTTACAAACGTTCCGTGAAGAATCAGACCGAGATTAATGTGCCCTGGCCGACCCGGAGCGATGAGGGCACGATGCTGGCTGGCTAGCGTGATAAGGCGGAATTCACCACGCCGGGCCGGAGAGCATACGTCTTCCGAGGTACACGTTCCGCCGCCGGCGCTCGTGCATGGTCTCCACCCACAGGTCTATCACTATGCGGCTCTGGGCCTATCCGGGGTTCGGCCAGTGGTGGTGTTTCCGGCGGTGTGTTCATTTTTCATGACCTGCGCGGAGAGCTGATGTAATTATGAGCACTTATCACGTCATTAGGTAAAGTATTGCTGATGCTTATCGCCGGTTGCACCTACTCGCACTGCAGCGAGACGGCCGCTGCAGAGAACTCATGGCGGAGAGTCACGAGTGATCACAGGGCGCACCCAGTCTGACAAGGCTGTGAACTGGTCAGGACTTATGACCAGAACCAGTGAACTGCCGGACCAGATACGGCAGTTCACGAGGGATCACAGGGCGCACCCAGTCTGACAAGGCTGTGAACTGGTCAGGACTTATGACCAGAACCAGTGAACTGCCGGACCAGATACGGCAGTTCACGAGGGATCACAGGGCGCACCCAGTCTGACAAGGCTGTGAACTGGTCAGGACTTATGACCAGAACCAGTGAACTGCCGGACCAGATACGGCAGTTCACGAGGGATCACAGGGCGCACCCAGTCTGACAAGGCTGTGAACTGGTCAGGACTTATGACCAGAACCAGTGAACTGCCGGACCAGATACGGCAGTTCACGAGGGATCACAGGGCGCACCCAGTCTGACAAGGCTGTGAACTGGTCAGGACTTATGATCGCCTTACGGAACATTTCAGATGCTGCGGAACGATCAGATGAAGATCACAAAATTTGGGCACCATGGATCCAGGACAGTTGTGTGTGTGTGTGTGTGTGTGTGTGTGTGTGTGTGTGTGTGTGTGTGTGTGTGTGTGTGTGTGTGTGTGTGTGTGTGTGTGTGTGTGTGTGTGTGTGTGTGTGTGTGTGTGTGTGTGTGTGTGTGTGTGTGTGCGTGTGTGTGTGTGTAGGTGTGTGTGTGTGTGTGTGTGTATGTGTGTGTGTGTGTGTGTGTGTGTGTGTGTGTGTGTGTGTGTGTGTGTGTGTGTGTGTGTGTGTGTGTGTGTGTGTGTGTGTGTGTGTGTGTGTGTGTGTGTGTGTGTGTGTGTGTGTGTGTGTGTGTGTGTGTGTGTGTGTGTGTGTGTGTGTGTGTGTGTGTGTGTGTGTGTGTGTGTGTGTGTGTGTGTGTGTGTGTGTGTGTGTGTGTGTGTGTGTGTGTGTGTGTGTGTGTGTGTGTGTGTGTGTGTGTGTGTGTGTGTGTGTGTGTGTGTGTGTGTGTGTGTGTGTGTGTGTGTGTGTGTGTGTGTGTGTGTGTGTGTGTGTGTGTGTGTGTGTGTGTGTGTGTGTGTGTGTGTGTGTGTGTGTGTGTGTGTGTGTGTGTGTGTGTGTGTGTGTGTGTGTGTGTGTGTGTGTGTGTGTGTGTGTGTGTGTGTGTGTGTGTGTGTGTGTGTGTGTGTGTGTGTGTGTGTGTGTGTGTGTGTGTGTGTGTGTGTGTGTGTGTGTGTGTGTGTGTGTGTGTGTGTGTGTGTGTGTGTGTGTGTGTGTGTGTGTGTGTGTGTGTGTGTGTGTGTGTGTGTGTGTGTGTGTGTGTGTGTGTGTGTGTGTGTGTGTGTGTGTGTGTGTGTGTGTGTGTGTGTGTGTGTGTGTGTGTGTGTGTGTGTGTGTGTGACTGAGAAATACCATCATTCCACTACTGCATCATGGCCCTGGCGCGACCGAATAGGCACCCCGGTAGTGATGGAATCGAACACTGCAACAAAATATAATGATTCCCTTTAGGAATATTAGCGGTCTTGCACCAAAATCACCCTAGTTTCTTCCCCCGATAGGCTCCCTATATGGGTATTGGGTATATTGCAAGCATATTGGAAGAATATCGGCGGGAAAGGGGGCCTATCGGGGGAAGAAACTGGGGGGGGTAATTTTGGTGAAAGACCCCTAATATTACTCAATTGAATCATTATAGTTTTCAGTGAAATGCTGCTCCGAGTAGCGATGTCTATATCAAGAGTTCAAATAAACATATTTGAATCACAATCATTTATACCCAGAAAATAGTATCAGAAGCTCATGATACATTTATGGCACGAGCTTCTAGAGGTATTGGACTGAACCAGCAACGTACCTCTGTCGTACAAGGCTCTAGAATATTCACAGTTCGACGAATCGCAGAGTGTAAAATGTCCGCACTAACTTCCGTGCCGAAACTTCCAGATTGTCAACGGCAGCTGTTCAAATACAACGCGGCTCTGTTTGGGCACGTTTAAATAGTTGAACGACGAAGAGGAACTTATCCAATTTTTTAATTGAATTTTATGTCGGTAGTTATGTTATTTATGTTAGTTCGTTTAATTTAATCATTTAGTGTCTATAGCATTCTTAATATTGTACAAGTACGTTATAATAGGACCTTATGTGACTTCGACATGCCGCTGCTTAAAATTCCTATTAACATGACGAGAACAGCAAATGTGTTCCCGAGACTCAAGTTTATTTGTTTATATTTTCTTGAAAATAAATTGCGTTTTTTGGTGATAAAATCATGTGAGCTAAAAGTGTTTGACAACGTAATGCGCTGATACTGTCTCACGTCGATTAAACAATTTCGTTACTCCTTCGTATGAACTAAAGAAGAACTGCATAATATAGTCTCCCATTGAATACCAAAACATCTGTTTACAAACACTTAACATCTGTTGTTTGGGAGTACAAAACGAAGGCGACAAAATAGCCTCGTCTGAGCAGATGACCCTACAACCAACGTCCACCGCCTGGTGTTCCTCCATTTATATCTGTTGGGGCGAAGAAAAGACCGAGCTGTGACGGGAGGCGCGAGCCATTGTGAGCGTTTAATCACTGTTCGCCCCTGACAATGATTGATGATCCTCAGCGGGGATTGACGCAGAGTATAACAGCTGATCAGAAGATCGTCAGAGGAAATAAATCTGCTCGCTTTCAACAGCAAATAGCTTTGTTTCACACACTTCAGTAGAGCATTCGGCTTAACCCTCGCCCTAGGGGGGGGGGGGGGGGGGGTCCTAAAACGCCTCCCCTGAGGTTTTTCTTGAATAACTTTTTGCACATGCGGCGCATCTTGCTGACATTTTTAGTAGCTGAGTTTACATCAATTATACGTATCCTATCAAAATTTGGAGTGTATACGGCTATTATATCGTGACCTATTACTTTTTTTGTCAAGGTCATGTCAGACCCCAAAGGGCCATTGACCTGACCCCAAAGGTCACCAGTTGACCTAGATGCTCAAAATGAGATGCCTTTGGATTTTCCTTGTCAGGCAACACGTTACTTTTTACGGTGTCTATCTCTCTCCGTTCGGAAGTTATACTAAGCGCCCTGTACAATCGCTATTTTTGGACGTGGTCGATCTTAAGTCATTCACTTGACCTGGAAGGTCACCCGTTGACCTGAAACCTAAAAATCGCAAACTGTTGGATTCCTCTTATGACAGGCAACATGCTGGTTCTTACCGCATTGCTCTATGTTGCTTGGCTTGGAAGTTAACAGGGGTCTTTTTAGGACCCCTCCCCCGTAGGGCGAAGGTGAGAAAAGGTCCCCGTAGGTAGGGCGAGAGTTAAGATACTGCACGTGATCGTACAATGTACCGGGTCGGTCACATTTTGAACTGAACCTACACACATTGCTTTGGGTTAAGAAATAAATATGCAAAGAACGCAATAGCAATAACGTGATGCACCGTTATTAAAGAGAAAACAACTTTTCTGCTTTTGGTAAGGTGCTTATAGAATATTCGCATATCAAGCAAAGCTCAGAAAGGGGTTTGAATTCGTTTTAATCTCTATATGGTTCCAGCACCTGTCCCTTCTAAGAATTCTGTCCTGACAAACGCCCACACACTCTCTATTACCCCAGAGTACTTATATCAACCTATTACCTATCTACGTCTCCCCTCTTCCTCTCCTCCTCCTCTGTCCCTCTCTCCCTATTCCCCTCATTCTCCTCCCTCTCACTCCCTCCCTCCCCTTCTCTCCTCTTTCCATCTCGTTTTTCCTCCATTTCCCGCGTGTCACGGCGTTGTTACCAGTTCCCGCGTGTCACGGCGTTGTTACCAGTTCCCGCGTGTCACGGCGTTGTTACCAGTTCCCGCGTGTCACGGCGTTGTTACCAGTTCCCGCGTGTCACGGCGTTGTTACCAGTTCCCGCGTGTCACGGCGTTGTTACCAGTTCCCGCGTGTCACGGCGTTGTTACCAGTTCCCGCGTGTCACGGCGTTGTTACCAGTTCCCGCGTGTCACGGCGTTGTTACCAGTTCCCGCGTGTCACGGCGTTGTTACCAGTTCCCGCGTGTCACGGCGTTGTTACCAGTTCCCGCGTGTCACGGCGTTGTTACCAGTTCCCGCGTTTCACGGCGTTGTTACCAGTTCCCGCGTGTCACGGCGTTGTTACCAGTTCCCGCGTGTCACGGCGTTGTTACCAGTTCCCGCGTGTCACGGCGTTGTTACCATTTCCCGCGTGTCACGGCGTTGTTACCAGTTCCCGCGTGTCACGGCGTTGTTACCATTTCCCGCGTGTCACGGCGTTGTTACCAGTTCCCGCGTGTCACGGCGTTGTTACCAGTTCCCGCGTGTCACGGCGTTGTTACCAGTTCCCGCGTTTCACGGCGTTGTCACCAGTTCCCGCGTGTCACGGCGTTATTACCAGTTCCCGCGTGTCACGGCGTTGTTACCAGTTCCCGCGTGTCACGGCGTTGTTACCATTTCCCGCGTGTCACGGCGTTGTTACCGGTTCCCGCGTGTCACGGCGTTGTTACCAGTTCCCGCGTGTCGCGGCGTTGTTACCAGTTCCCGCGTGTCACGGCGTTGTTACCAGTTCCCGCGTGTCACGGCGTTGTTACCAGTTCCCGCGTGTCACGGCGTTGTTACCAGTTCCCGCGTGTCACGGCGTTGTTACCATTTCCCGCGTGTCACGGCGTTGTTACCAGTTCCCGCGTGGCACGGCGTTGTTACCAGTTCCCGCGTGTCACGGCGTTGTTACCAGTTCCCGCGTGTCGCGGCGTTGTTACCAGTTCCCGCGTGTCACGGCGTTGTTACCATTTCCCGCGTGTCACGGCGTTGTTACCAGTTCCCGCGTGTCACGGCGTTGTTACCAGTTCCCGCGTGTCACGGCGTTGTTACCAGTTCCCGCGTGTCACGGCGTTGTTACCAGTTCCCGCGTGTCGCGGCGTTGTTACCAGTTCCCGCGTGTCACGGCGTTGTTACCATTTCCCGCGTGTCGCGGCGTTGTTACCAGTTCCCGCGTGTCACGGCGTTGTTACCAGTTCCCGCGTGTCACGGCGTTGTTACAATTTCCCGCGTGTCACGGCGTTGTTACCAGTTCCCGCGTGTCACGGCGTTGTTACCAGTTCCCGCGTGTCACGGCGTTGTTACCATTTCCCGCGTGTCACGGCGTTGTTACCAGTTCCCGCGTGTCGCGGCGTTGTTACCAGTTCCCGCGTGTCACGGCGTTGTTACCAGTTCCCGCGTGTCACGGCGTTGTTACCAGTTCCCGCGTGTCGCGGCGTTGTTACCAGTTCCCGCGTGTCGCGGCGTTGTTACCAGTTCCCGCGTGTCGCGGCGTTGTTACCAGTTCCCGCGTGTCACGGCGTTGTTACCAGTTCCCGCGTGTCACGGCGTTGTTACCAGTTCCCGCGTGTCACGGCGTTGTTACCAGTTCCCGCGTGTCGCGGCGTTGTTACCAGTTCCCGCGTGTCACGGCGTTGTTACCATTTCCCGCGTGTCACGGCGTTGTTACCAGTTCCCGCGTGTCACGGCGTTGTTACCAGTTCCCGCGTGTCACGGCGTTGTTACCAGTTCCCGCGTGTCACGGCGTTGTTACCAGTTCCGGCGTGTCACGGCGTTGTTACCAGTTCCCGCGTGTCACGGCGTTGTTACCAGTTCCCGCGTGTCGCGGCGTTGTTACCAGTTCCCGCGTGTCACGGCGTTGTTACCAGTTCCCGCGTGTCACGGCGTTGTTACCAGTTCCGGCGTTGTTACCAGTTACCAGTCGATTGGACACATGCGACATGTCGCCTCGCTGGGTGGGAAAATTAGCTCCCATTATAATTAAGCTACATCGAGTGTCACGCCCGCCGCTTCTGCCCCGTGTCGAAAAGCTTCACAGCCCCGGGAGCCAATTCAGCTACACCTGCAAGCTGCCTGCTGTGACGCCCTGGCTTGGTATTGCGACACGATATCTGTGAGATATGACCAGTGGCGTACCCAAGATTCACTCCAGGAGGGGGCAATTTTTGATCAGGGGGCATAAGGTACCCCCATAAAAATAACTCATCGGATTAGCCCACTAGCCGTTTTCACGAAGGATTATTGCGCTGAAAAGTTTCTGAAATATTCTGAAAGTTTTGAAAAACTTAACTTTTACATGCGATTTTTGGCTAGAAAATAGATGTCTCTCATAATTTTGTAATATGTTGGTAAGAATAAAATATGTTGACAAAATTGCGATTTGGTGGTAATAAGTATTGATAGAATCTTCCTAAAACTTCCTGAATCTTCCTGAAACTTTCAGGAAGATGTTATCAATACTTATCTTGTTTATTACCACAAACCGCAATTTTGTCAACATATTTTATTCTTACCAACATATTACCAAATTATGAGGGACATTTCTAGCCAAAAATCGCATGTAAAAGTTGTGCAGTTTTCAAAACTTTCGGAATCTTTCAGAAACTTTTCAGCGCAATAATCCTTCGTGAAAACGGCTATCTTTTTAGAGGGGCATATTAGCAACATTTTTTTTTTTTTTTTTTTTAATAGGGCCCTTTGGTCCCTATTTCCAAAGGGGCACATACGCCCAAATGGGGCACGTACAGACCTTCAGGAGGGGAAATTTTCCCGTTTGCCTCCCCCTTGGGTACGCCTATGGATATGACGAAAAAACGCATGGCGGTTTTAAATTCAGAGTGAAATGGTTATGCTGCAAGTTTGAATTCCAGCCTTTAGCTTCCTATAGCGTTATACAAAGAAGACTATCAGTATGCAGTATGCTGATACTTGCCTGACACATCTGGGAAAGTCGTATCACCTGACCGGACTCAAAACGTATTCAGCTTGCCGTCAAAGGTGTCAACAGGGCTCTGCCGCTATTCTGGACGGTATCAAAATTAACTTAAAATAACTCTGATAGGTATTAGCACTTTATAACAAAATAGCTGATGATAAATTAAATCAGAGTAATCTAATGACTCCTAAACCCATTTTCCTTTATTTACAATGCACTTTTCCCCAAAGGTATCCGCACAAATGACACTATGACAATGACTGATTCTGGTTCTTAACTTCTTTTGACTCGCCTTACTATGAAACAAAGATGGAAGCGCTGTCACGTAAGGAGAAAGGCAATGAACGTTGGAATGACATCGTTAAGGCCACTTACCTTTCTTCGGTCAACATACGAATAGCCATAAGGTATTTCAAGCACTACTGTGACAACCATCAAGCTTCAGCGCAGACGGTATAGTGCTGTGCTGTATAGTGATGTGCTGTGCTGTATAGTGCTGTGCTGGGCTGTATAGTGCTGTACTGTGCTGTATAGTGCTGTGCTGTGCTGTATAGTGCTGTGCTGTATAGTGCTGGGCTGTGCTGTATAGTGCTGTGCTGTGCTGTATAGTGATGTGCTGTGCTGTGCTGTATAGTGCTGTACTGTGCTGTATAGTGCTGTGCTGTGCTGTATAGTACTGTGCTGTGCTGTATAGTACTGTGCTGTGCTGTATAGTGATGTGCTGTGCTGTATAGTGATGTGCTGTGCTGTGCTGTATAGTGATGTGCTGTGCTGTATAGTGCTGTACTGTGCTGTATAGTGCTGTGCTGTGCTGTATAGTGATGTGCTGTGCTGTATAGTGCTGTACTGTGCTGTATAGTACTGTGATGTGATGTATAGTGCTGTGCTGTGCTGAATAGTGATGTGCTGTATAGTGATGTGCTGTGCTGTATAGTGCTGTGCTGTATAGTGTTGTGCTGTATAGTGCTGTGCTGTATATTGCTGTGCTGTATATTGCTGTGATGTATATTGCTGTGCTGTATAGTGCTGTGATGTGCTGTACAGTGATGTGCTGTGCTGTATAGTGCTGTGCTGTGCTGTATAGTGCTGTGCTGTGCTGTATAGTGCTGTACTGTGCTGTATAGTGCTGTGCTGTGCTGTACAGTGATGTGCTGTGCTGAATAGTGCTGTGCTGTGCTGTATAGTGATGTGCTGTGCTGTATAGTGTTGTGCTGTGCTGTATATTGCTGTGCTGTGCTGTATATTGCTGTGTCCACATACCCGTGGGGCAGTTACTATTGTTATTAGGATTATATGGCAGGGCGACAACGGCGGCCGTGTGCCGTCGGGACCACTTACCCTGGTCCAACGTATCGGGACCACTTACCCTGGTCCAACGTATCGGGACCACTTACCCTGGTCCAACGTAAAGTGGCCGTCAGACTCTGCCCCGTGTAGTACTAATCCCGGTAACGGACACAGGAAGTAATGATCTCTCATCCCTGCTCCCGGTGACGGACACAGGAAGTAATAATCTCTCATCCCTGCTCCCGGTGACGGACACAGGAAGCAATGATCTCTCATCCCTGCTCCCGGTGACCGACACAGGAAGCAATGATCTTGTATCCCTGCTCCCGGTGACGGACACAGGAAGCAATGCTCTCTCATCCCTGCTCCCGGTGGCGGACACAGGAAGCAATGATCTCTCATCCCTGCTCCCGGTGACGGGCACAGGAAGCAATGATCTCTCATCCCTGCTCCCGGTGACCGACACAGGAAGCAATGATCTCTCATCCCTGCTCCCGGTGACCGACACAGGAAGCAATGATCTCTCATCCCTGCTCCCGGTGACCGACACAGGAAGCAATTATTTCTCATCCCTGCTCCCGGTGACGGACACAGGAAGCAATTATCTCTCATCCCTGCTCCCGGTGACCGACACAGGAAGGAATGATCTCTCATCCCTGCTCCCGGTGACGGACACAGGAAGTAATGATCTCTGATCCCTGTTCCCGGTGACGGACACAGGAAGCAATGATCTCTCATCCCTGCTCCCGGTGACCGACACAGGAAGCAATGATCTCTCATCCCTGTTCCCGGTGACGGACACAGGAAGCAATGATCTCTCATCCCTGCTCCCGGTGACCGACACAGGAAGCAATGATCTCTCATCCCTGTTCCCGGTGACGGACACAGGAAGCAATGATCTCTCATCCCTGCTCCCGGTGACGGACACAGGAAGCAATGCTCTCTCACCCCTGTTCCCGGTGACGGACACAGGAAGCAATGATCTCTCATCCCTGCTCCCGGTGACCGACACAGTAAGCAATGATCTCTCATCCCTGCTCCCGGTGACGGACACAGGAAGCAATGATCTCTCATCCCTGTTCCCGGTGACGGACACAGGAAGCAATGATCTCTCATCCCTGCTCCCGGTGACCGACACAGTAAGCAATGATCTCTCATCCCTGCTCCCGGTGACGGACACAGGAAGCAATGATCTTTTATCCCTGCTCCCGGTGACCGACACAGGAAGCAATGATCTCTCATCCCTGCTCCCGGTGACGGACACAGGAAGCAATGATCTCTCATCCCTGCTCCCGGTGACGGACACAGGAAGCAATGATCTCTCATCCCTGCTCCCGGTGACGGACACAGCAAGCAATGATCTCTCATCCCTGCTCACGGTGACGGACGCAGGAAGCAATGCTCTCTCATCCCTGCTCCCGGTGACCGACACAGGAAGCAATGATCTCTCATCCCTGCTCCCGGTGACGGACACAGGAAGCAATGATCTCTCATCCCTGCTCCCGGTGACGGACACAGGAAGCAATGATCTCTCATCCCTGCTCCCGGTGACGGACACAGGAAGCAATGATCTCTCATCCCTGCTCCCGGTGACCGACACAGGAAGCAATGATCTCTCATCCCTGCTCCCGGTGACGGACACAGGAAGCAATGATCTCTCATCCCTGCTCCCGGTGACCGACACAGGAAGCAATGATCTCTCATCCCTGCTCCCGGTGACCGACACAGGAAGCAATGATCTCTCATCCCTGCACAAGCTTGCTGCCTCGAACCGTAACTGAATCGACGCAGATGCGTGTGAAATGTGAATACCACTGCACATTCGGCGTCCGTCTACCACAGTAGACACGGTTGGCGGGACGGTCCCATCGGGTCACAGGTCAAATATGCAGTCACAGGTCAAATATGCTCGGCCGGAAGGCGGTCATCCCACGCGCGGAATCGGACACTCTGACGGTACATATCATCAGTGGGCATCACGTACCACTCGCTGATGAGTTTCCGGCACTGATGTGTGACCTGACATATCGTTGCCTCCTCACTCCATGGTTATACACACACTGTTGACACTGGGAAGCCCACTCGAGGTGATGAGGGTAGCACCGATGGAAGGGAGGAGGTCAGTTCGCAGACACTTTTGGTGATGGCCATGCGGTTCTGGCAAGTAAATGTGTGAATGCAACCGAACCTAGAAATAATCGTTTGGTAGTCGAAAGTGATGGGGGCGTATTGCATGAGCTTTGCTCATAATGGAGTTGTTTTTGTAGGCCCCATGAGCTCGATATGTCTCGATAGTGAGACGACACAATGTCATTCGCCAACCAGAGGCCATAAATGATTCATGAAATGCAGGTGCTTACTATGTATACGTGAGACATGTCATGTAGGCATTGCATAAAGTAATCACCAGGTAGCCGTCAGCCAACTTATTTATGCTTATCGCCTTTGATTCCTGTAACCTTTAGTACGCGCGAGCGAACTTATTTCTGTGTGGAGTCTGATGATTCCTGTGACATTCAGTTCAGACGAACAAAGTCAGATATAGAACCTTCATCTTCTGCGAGCGACTTCCGATCGTGGATTGCATTTGAGAACGCCGGTCGTCATACGGGCCAGCCCCGCCCTTATCAATTATGATTCAGCCCAACAGCTTGTCGTTCATTCAAACACTATAAGCAGGAATGCAATGCGAACATCGCGCGTCGGTCGACAGCTTCTCTCCACTGAACCTTGAATAACCACGAGCCCCGCCACCGCCCGCTCCATATCCCTTTACCTTTATCTCCTCCCGTCTTTGTGGAAAAGGAACGGTCCTCGACGCACATCGCCATTGCAAAGAATTGCCTCCGATATTCCCACATCTCGTCAGTTATGAGCATGATTCGAAAATGTGCCACTCCATTCACAGTCATTGCGAGACCTTCCAATCTCGGGAAGACATAAAGCGAAATTGGATATGCCATGGTTCACGTTTTGCATGCATGATGTGGGTGTAGTGACTAGTGAGACATATTTGGGCGAAATTTATACTAAAAACTTGATTTATTTTGCATCAGGTACCTTGCATAGAGAAAAGCCGCGCCTAATAAGGGACATCACCAATACACACAATCACTCAGTTTTACGTTAATGTATACTGATGAAAACCATGCCGGGCAGTTTGAAGATAACTGCTGTTAAGGCTTACTGCCACTCCGCTGATGATTACATACATTTAGAAATCTGAATACCTTTTCATGTGAATGTATGTACTGCCTACACATGCCTTTCAATGTCTGGGAATAAATTCCCTTGTCGTTTGCTTATCATTAGATTATTTGCACCAAGCGCGGCTCACAGTCAAGCGGTGCTCTCGCATCTGCATTTGCCGCCTCACGTGATGAATACATTCCCCGTGGCAGCGGCTGTTTCGCCGGCCAGTGACTGATCACCTCCCGAACATGGGCGACGTATGTGTCCTCTCCAGGCGTCAGGCACACCGTCCGAGGCGGCGATTTGAAAGGTGCCCGGCGCGGGCCATCCGTCATGCTGGGCAGGACCGGGGATCGGACTGCGCTTAAACACGACATTCTGCGCCGTAATTCGACAGGCGCGGGTCATCCGTCATGCTCGGCAGGACTGCGGATCGGCCCTGGACTTTGTCTAGTCATGCATGAGCTGCCGCCGTCCAGTGGAGTCTTATATGGCATCCTCCGCAGCCAATAACGTTATCCTCGAGAATCTGTGATGAGGTGGATGGACTCATTGCGGTTAAGTGAAGTGGCTATAGTTGGCCGAAAAACGTGATTACGACGAGTCAACTACGTTACACAATGACAGATTCAAAAATGTAAAATTCACACACTCGTCGAATCCATTCATCGATAAGGGATCAGTTCAGTGACATAAAAATTCTGGTGATAATTCGCAGCACTGGTGGCTGACTAATGATCGCTGCCACGCAATGTGCCAGACAATGCGATTAAAACCTGTCAGTTTGGAAAGAATCATCGTTCGTAATAACTGGACCTCACGCAATATCAAATTAAGTTCATTTCATATATGCATACTACCGATCATAAAACTATCGAAAAAAAACGATTCCAGCACACCCATTGAGGGTGCAAGTAAAATGCACTAGCAACAGCTTGACAACGCCTTATATGAACGAGCAGGCCTAATTCGGAAACAGGAGAGAAAATCAGTTTCCTCGTTATTGAGGCATGCATATGAGTATTGTGTAACCATACCCACGAAGTACTTCATCTGATATATTTGAAGTAATGACATTACTTCCATGTGCTGCAGTTGTACGATATCCAACGGCAACGGAAAGCAACGACTCGGCGACAACACCTCAGATACGTGCATCCAAACCCCTCAATGCTATTCTTCTGCATCTTGAGTAGCTTTATTGGTTGAAAGAAGCCAATGAGTGCAGTTAATGCGAGGCTCGAGCAAATTTGCAGCACGGTAACACTCGGCCGTAACACAGGAACGCCCAGAATTCCAATAAGCTACACTCATCAGGCTCTCATTGATGCCGCGCGCGTACTCACAGGAGCGGAAAACTGTACGCTTCATGCATCCCTTCCCTTGTAGTGCAGTGGGCGATTTGCATATCTGAAACACCAATAAAGCGCTTCAGAACGGCACATCAAAGAGACGCACATCGTCATCATTTTCGCTCAGCTGATCAAATAAGAGCAACTCAAGAATAATAAGCGTGGTCGGTGATAGAGAAAATCATTGTACCATAAATCAAGCGCAAATAATTAAAGATATATTATCAATCATCATTATTATTAAACGAATGCTATAGTTATACGTGCCATGCTTGCGACCGCAGCGCGCGACCGGCTGGTCGACCGGCGACCTGCTGCCTCGGGCGCCGTAGGTCACGTGACCTGAGGCGAGGCCAGGCGGGACCTCGCGGCCCCGCTCAGGCCACAGCTGACTGGGGCGCGAGGCTGGGCGGGCGTGCGTCTGCCAATTCCCTGTTGGTTGATTAGTAATTGGCGATTGTTGACTGATTATCGTACTTTTTATTTCCATTTACCATATTGTTCGAATCAGAATATTGCTTGCATTCGGTAATAACTTTGGTGGCCGGTGACCGCGAGTCCGAGCAATGAAAACATACTATATTGATTGTGAGTGAACTTATGTTTCAGTGATAGTTATTCTGATTGCCGGTAATATCACTAATAAGTTTTATGTGTGATATTACCGGCAATCAGAATGACTATCACTGAAACATAAGTTCACTCACAATCAATATAGTCTGTTTTCATTGCTCGGACTCGCGGTCACCGGCCACCAAAGTTATTACCGAATGCAAGCAATATTCTGATTCGAACAATATGGCAAATGGAAATAAAAAGTACGATAATCAGTCAACAATCGCCAATTACTAATCAACCAACAGGGAATTGACAGACGTACGCCCGCCCAGCCTCGCGCCCCAGTCAGCTGTGGCCTGAGCGGGGCCGCGAGGTCCCGCCTGGCCTCGCCTCAGGTCACGTGACCTACGGCGCCCGAGGCAGCAGGTCGCCGGTCGACCAGCCGGTCGCGCGCTACGGTCGCAAGCATGGCACGTGTAACAACCGATTACAAGTAATACGTCATAGCGGATTAAATTAATGGCCGTGTTCTTTTGCGTGAGGATCATCGAGAACCGTGTATGGAGTAGTGGTGTCAATCGGTTACCACAATTTTGGTAACCGAAACAAATTTGTGACCGATTTGGTAATCTGTCGGTCAGGCTTATACAGTTTTTGACACTTTTCGGTCAGCCTAATCTTAAACAATTCACTTTTTGTCACACTTTTATGCATTCTAATTTCTGTCCAGCAAATTTGCTCCAAATTCAATCAATTATTGAAAATACTTAATAAAACACATCATTATTACGAGCAAGCGCGAAGCGCTCGCTCGTCTTTCCGTGGTATATGGAGAAAATCTGAATATGAGCGGCCCGACCCGACCCGACCCGGCCCGTGACGACGCTTTTGAGAAGCTAATATCTCTGCAACTACACGTCCGATTGACAAGCGGGCTTCTTTGCGGAGCAGCCCCATCCAACCTACCCTGTTTGAGACCAGTGCCGACTCACGTGGGTGACTACTACTGGGCGTGGCGCGTGCCGCGTGAGGGGTGTTGGAAGGTGTTCCCTCGCAATAACTCCGCAACGGCTGAGCCGATTGTGTTCAAATTTGGTGTGTGGTTAGGGACCCCTCAGCCACCACTTTCCCACAAGTGAGTGGTGAGGTGCCTCTGCACGTGCGCACGTGGTGCACACCCCTATTATATATATCAGGAACGGCTGAGCCGATTGTGTTCACATTTTGTGCGTGGTTAGGGACCTCTCAGCCGCCACTTTCCAACAAGTCAGGGGTCGGGTGCTTCTGCACGTGCGCACGTGCGCACCCTTTTTGTATCTTAGAAACTACTTGCCCGATGGAGGCATCCTCGATGGAGGCGCAATGGAGCCAATATTGATTAACCATACATTTTCTTCGTGCTCGCTCGTTCATCGCCAACTTCGGCGTCTTACTGGTTATATCAAGATTGAAGATATTGCTCACAAGAGTAAGTGAGGTCCTTAAAAATAAGAATTGTATACAATATACATATTGCATACACCATCTTGAGAAGCAAGCACTAACTAGCATCCAAACCACTAACCAAACACAATAACAATGCACATTCATAATGTGACTTTCAAGAAATAAATGATCCTTATTCCTTGTGCAATTTCACAAGTGAGGGTAGAACCACTTCATATTCTTATTTCAAAGAATGATGCATAACATAATAGACAATAGTATTAGGTAGCCTTACTGTATGTGTTACTGAAAAGACAAGGAAAATTATTCAAAATGACTAAGGGGAATTAAAAAAGAACTTAAGGAGGCAGCCTGTGGCCCTGCATCACTTAACACTTATGACCAAGGTAACTTAATAACACTTATGGCCATAGCGCCAAGCACGTGTTGAACCAAAAATAGGTTTACTAAGTGCAGTGAGCTTGCGCCACGAATGTCGTTCGTAAATCGTTATTTTATTTCTTGTATTTCTTCCTAAGATTAAGATCTACTAAATTTCAATGTTGATGTATGAAATAGGAATACTCCTGATTTTTTTGATTTTTTTTTGTTTATACAGTAGGATATATTCAAAACAAACAATATAAAGGTTCAATAACACATGTTATTATTAAATTTGTTTTTCTTTACCTCCTTCGCTTTTTGAAGGATATGGCTTCCTTGTGATGAATATGGCAGTACCGCATTGTAAAGTCGTTTACTTTTCCAGCGAGTATGCTATATTAACTGCGCAATGCCCATTTTGTGTTAAATTTCAGGGGGAGCAACTCAGCGCAGTGGTAAGACTTGTCTTCTGTGCCGGGCACCATTTTCTATCAATACTAGCAACTTTTTGATGCAGATAGTGAGGGATTTATTTATTTATTTATTTATTTATTTCACGTCATCAGGTATTTCCACACAATAGGGCTATTTTAATACCTTCGTCATACATTGGTGTAGCATAACATTTGCGTCGCAAACAATTGTCAAGAAGCTGCGTCAATAGATCAAGAAGCTACAGTCAATATTTCTCTTACATGCCTTTTAAAAGTACACACACTAAGACGATGTAGATGATTGTCAATGGCATAGCGATTGTACAGTTTGGATCCACGGTATATGAAGGTGCGCTTTCCATGGTTGTTGCGGGGACGAACAAGCGATAGGTGAGATGATTGTCGCGTTTGTCGCAAGCCTGATTGATGGTTAAATGACAGGCTTTGGCGCAGTCCTACCGGCAGGTTTAATGTTAAAATCTTGTGCATCATACATAAATCAAAATATTCTACAAGTTTCGGAACAGTGAGCCAGCCTAACTCCTTTAGGACATCTGAAACATGATCGTATTTCCGGCGACCAGAAATGACTCGTGCAGCAAAGTTGAACACCTTTTGAAGTTCCTGAATAACACTTTTGCTAGCACTACCATATACTTGAGTACAATATCTAATGTGAGAGATCACAAGAGAATCCACTATACGGGGCAGGACAGAAGCTGGCAGAACGTGTTTGGCATGGAGGATTCCGATAAGAATACCAAAACATCGGTGATGACATGTTTCACGTGCGGTTGCCACGACAGAGTTGAGTCCATAATCATACCTAAATTCTTAACACTTTCCGAGCACATCAGGTCCTCACCCATAAATCTCACCTTCGGCATAATTCCTATCCGAGCAATCTGACGCCTGTCACCACATACCATCAGTTCTGTTTTAGCTGCATTAACCATCATCCCGTTTTGCAAAAACCAGTTGCTCAAAATGCCCAGAACGTGCTCCATGGCACTCTCTATGTCTCGTATTTGGTCACGTGGTCCCGTAATAGCTAATTGTGTGTCATCTGCATATCTAATGAGAGTGACGCGGAAGCCACTAATAGAAGACGGGATGTAAGATGTAATGTCATTACTTAAGATGTTAAACAACAAACTTCCTAAAACTGTACCCTGGAAGCAGCCTTTTGAGATTGGTAATGATCTGGATAGACTTTCCCCTACGCGCACTTTTTGAGTATGACCTTCAAGGTAGCTTTTAAACCATCCAGTTCTGACCTGTAAAAGCTCTATTATTTTCAGAATAGTGCTATGGTCGACAACATCAAAACAACGACTCAAATCCAATAGAGCTAGTAAAGAAATTTCTGATCTATCCATTCCCTTAATAATTTCGTCTGTCATGGTCAGGAGCGCTGTAGACGTGGAATGGTTTGAAAGGAAACCATGCTGATCATTACTAAATAAACAATTATCCTTCATATATTTTGTGAGTTGAACGTGCACGATTTTCTCAACGATTTTGTAAATTAAACTTACAATTGTGATGGGTCTGAAATTCGCCGGATCCGAAGGGTCGTTCCTTTTATACAGCGGGAGGACTTCCGCCCTCTTCCAGCTTTCTGGCACGGTTTCCGTAACGATACTGGTATTTATTATTCGGAGCAAAGATCGGCCCACAATGCAAAAACTCATCTTCAAAATGTTGAGCAGAACGTCACTGTCAATGCAAGAGTTTGCATTTGGAATGGCGAAGATGACGTTTTTAAGCTGATCCAATGTCACCGGAGTCAGCGTCAGCGCACTAGCGTTAACACGAGGCAGGCGCACATTTAGTGGCTCCATACCGGAGCGCCGAAACTGGGACATAACGCTCTCCCTCGTTCGCCTGCCTATGGAAACGAAGTAATCATTGATTTCGTCTGTGGTCAAATTTTCCGGGTCAACACGATGACCACGTTTCGGGGGCAATTACCGGTTTCAGCTGGTGAAAAAGGGTCGCCGGTGACGATTCGTCAACTTTCTGCTTTATGCTATCTCGTATGTCCCTTCTGATTGCCCTTTTTGCCTGAACATTGAGAACTTTGTAAGCATTCATGTCCCCAAGAGTTTTCGCTGACCGTCTTTCATTCATCAACTCTAAAAAAATAACTGCAGAGGGATAACTGCAGATAACTCTCATATCCACACAGGATATGATTGTAAAACTTACTTGAGGTTGAGACAGTAACACTGATTCTATTGTACAATATTTAGTATTTATAATCTGTGTAAAAAGTTGGCATGCTGTTTTGTTAGGTAGTGGGTGTCATTATGCACTTGCAGTCAATATATCATATGTTAAATCATTCCTGAATCTTGACCAATGTCAAGGACAGTTGGGGGAAGTTAGGGGAGTCATATGCTCCTCCAACTTTGGCCAGATAAAATGTATTTCTTCCTATGTATGTATTTATGTAATATGTATTATACTGCAAATTAATATGAAATGATTGAGGTCACATTTTTCCATCCTGTTTTCAATGTGCATTGTAAAGCACATTTGCTTTTGCTCTTGCTTTTGGTCTTGGTCCTGCTTGCGGCATCCACTACTTTGCTTTGTAAATGTATTTGGTTCCTTTTTTCACAATTATACTGTCTTTTTGGGAACTGTACATGTGTGTTTTATGAATTATGATGTTAAACAAAGCTATTTTTGCCAGTGTGTATACATATAAGTATACAATTTGCAAATCGGCCAAATTTTGGACATGTTTGGCTTTAACCCAAATCGGTCGGTGCTCGGACAACCGAAATGCCTCCCATTCGGTATCGGCTTGGTATCGGTCAGGATTTTGTTTGGAAACATCACTAGTATGTAGCCTCTGCAGGCTATGGCGCTGCTGCCGACGTCACAATGACGTCTACATGTCGCCGTATTGTGTTACGTACCACGTATCTTGTCACGCCGTCACAGTTCAACGCCCTGGAGCATAACGTCACGCCTTCCCCCAAAGCTTCTCACCCCCCCCCCCCCCCTGTCGCTAATCCGCCAACGGGCCGTCTGCCGTCCTCACAATTCTCAAGCTATTGGCGAAGACAGCTATTGGCGAAGAGCACAGCCAATATTGAGCCTGCATTACTTAGTTTAGATGTCTACGCTTTTTGACCCTTCATATATACCTACGAAGTGTCTATCCCCTGCGTTAGTCGACTACAATACACCTTAACAGCACGACAAAGCTTTAATGTAATGCAAACTCCCGATGCTAACTCAGCAAGTAGTGACACTGCTCGCTTTAGAAGTGTTTCCGTTTCCGCCAGGGTACCATTACGGGTTCAGGGGGCTCAGCAGCCATTTTTCAGCGCATCTGTAATGCGTCCATGGGGACCCGGGGAGAAGGGAAGGGACCGTCGGCGAGGGGAGACAGCATGCCTGCTAGTTATACGTATTGCCTCCCGGTCCCGTCTCGGGCCCTGGGGATTCACAGGGCGAATAGGAGCTCAGACAAAAATGAGTTAGAAAGGAAACTATTGTGCCACGGAATAGACTTCAGTGTTAGTTACTCATGCTATTCAGTTGTGCATACATGATAAAGTTTTCTCGGCAACAACATCAAAAGCCCGGACACGTGGATAGAACAATGGTTAGCATGACATGTCCTCAAGACCAAACCACCAGCAAGAAGGCATTGACTTGTTTAGGCATCAACTTTTGTGTCAAATTCTGTTGATCTTGACTTTTGCGGCATTCATTTTTACCACCGTTGCATGAAAATCGGGGCACGTGGAGAACAATAGGCCGCATAACTGGACAGTAAAACAAAACCACCAGGAAAACGACCCCAAAGCTCACTCATCATAAAAAACTCCCCAACTCAACACCGTCCAGCAGCCGTTAGAATTCCATCGAATCCGCCTAAACCCGCGCCATGTATGTCTCAGCTGCGCCGTGGATGCCACCTGGAGCGTGTTCGTTAGCCGGAAACACCGTCGGTGAACAGGCCGGCGGTGCCGTCGCCGCGCGTGCGCCAGAATCGGTGACAGCCGCGCCGGTTTTTGTCTCTGTGCCCGGCGCCTTTGTTCTGCTTCATTAGCGGCCTGGTCTTGTCAGAGGCGCGCGGCTAATTTGAATCAGCGGAGGTCGCAGGAATCAGGCGCGAGCGGGGCGGTGGAGGCCGCCAACAAAGCTGCACGCTGTCACGGAGCGGCCGGTCGGTAGATTTGGCAGAGGTCAGAGGTCAGAGGTGGCCGGCCAGATGGAATGCGTGTGTCTGGACTCACAGAAAGTCGTCTGCTATTTTCATCTAGTTAACGATGGTCTTCTTTCAACCAGAAGCAAACAAGAATAACGGCAGTACCATATGGAAGCAACAGTGAAATAGGACAAAAGTTCGGTGTCATTTTGTTTTCCATTAACAGGCATCAAATGAGATAACCCATTGGCACATTCTGTGTACAATTCCTGTTTTCACAAAAGTTTTATCTAGTCGAATTGTCCGCACATCCCTTTCAGATAAAGTGTAAACACCTCCAACTTTTTGTGTCGTGGAAGTATTTCTCCCGCGCGAGAGGCGAAACTTCCGCCAGATTGCTACTCCACATTGCTGTTTGTTCCATTTCAGCGGCAGCTCCGGGCTTCTTCGAATCCTATCGATCGTTAGACAGCTTTGTAATGGATAATGGATATCTGGCGCCTCTAAGACTGAAGGTGTGTCTCTGTTGCAGCCCAGGCTGGTGAGAACGACAGCGGGTCTCGCGCTGACCAGATGGTCACCGACGTTCCGTCAGAGACGATGGGAACGGGTCGGCAGGGTTCCTCTCCGGCAGGGTCGGCAGGGTTCCTCTCAAAATGCAGATACCCATTGCAGCAGCGGCAGCGACTTGATTTAGAGCCGCATAGCCAATCAAAATGCAAATCAACCCTCCAGCCAACACAGGGCGACAATTACCCGAGCGGGATTGCTGATTGCGCCTTCCCTGGGACTGTCTGCCATTCAGGTGCTATATGGGCAGATTGGCCTACCGACATAAACAACTATGGTGAGCGGATTAGCTTGTCAAACGTTGCGCGGCGCTTTGAAGCAGCCGGGTCGGCTGTCGCATCGCGAAGCGGTTGTCTCGCGCGTCTCGTGTGATGTCTTATAGCAAGGCTGACAGATAACTTAGTGTTGGTCGACTTCAGGCCGATGCTTCAATCAAACGTCCAATGCACGCGCCAGAAGCGAGTATAAATTGATAAGCTTCCGAGCAATTTGACACGCACACGTAGTTCACATTGGGATAAATTCCAGTTACTTCAAGACTATTTATTTCTCGCTCGATATGTGGTTATCTGTTCCGTTCAAAATTACATCATGAACAATATTGAAACTAATCCAACATTGATGCTAATTTTCATCATTTTAACATACTAATTTATTAAAATTCCTGCGATAAACACGTTCTGAAATGTGTGGGGAGACGATTCGTCGGGCTATCAGTGCCAGACAAACGGTGGCAGGCCGGGTGGAAAATTGTGACGATTGCGGCGGCCATTAGCCGGCACGCCCCCGGCATTAATCTGCTGCGCCGCCCAGCCACGACTGCGTGTGTCCTCGGCAGACGGGGAGACGCAGCCAGACTAAATCGCCTCCACGCTGTCCTCCAGCTGCAGGGTGAGGCGGCCAGGGCAGAGCAGAGGCTCAAGACGGCCCAAGGCAGAACGTGCAACTTATCCCGCAGATGGAGATCAATCGCACGAATTGTATTTTGTATTGTATTTTGAATTGTATTTTGTCTTGTCATGCTTAGCAGAAAACAAACTAATACAGTTTAAAATACCTATAATGAATAATGATTAATACAATTATTTTAACTGCAATTGGGTAGGATGCTGTCATTGCAACATGTCGAAACACAATTGGATCGCCGGTTTTCAGACATTGTCCCATGAGTGCGAACGTGTACGTGAAAGCGAGCGCTAAACATGCGTTTCGTCGGATTGATAAGCATTTCATGAAACCATGTTCACCATTTTCTGCTGAGTGTGCAAATCTTAGTTTCTTGACTTTGTTAGAGATGTAGGTTCACCTGGCTAGAATTCGTCACACACCAGATTTCGCCGCCACCCAACACTTTGCTACAGACGTCCAACATACAAACGTGAAACTATCGTGTTGAGGACATGTAAAGACGCCACTACGGTCGTGTTCGAGTCAACTGCCTGCATTGACCACCAGCTACAGACGTAAGCAATTTAGGGTGTGTTATCATTCAACTTTTCATATTGGATCATCAACAAAAACGTGTTATTCTTTGGGGCATGAGCATAAAAAGATGATTGGTGGCTAAAACTCCGCAACAGAATCGGCGCACATGTAGCTAAAGTCAATCTCCTAAAAGCTTCATTCAGATGCATTAACCCGCCATTGACTGCCATTGCCAAGTTTAACGCCCCCATGATGAATTTTCGTAATAGCTCAACCACAAATAACGCTATCAACGTGAAACTTTGGATACCTTCTTCTAAATCGTTGTTACATTTTGTGTGCAAAAATGAAGTAATTTTGTCGGAAACATATCGAGTTATAGTGAATTTTGTGACGTCCCTATACACGAGTTTTACACCAAAATCAGCTAAACTTTAACAGACCGTACAAATGCTATATTTTGAGCAAAGTGCAATCTAAAAACGTAAAACGATAAAAAAATGAAAACAAATGACAAGGTCTACAACATGGCTGTGTCGAATTAAACAAAAATAGTTTTTTGACCCCAAAAAACTCAAAAAACGATTTTTGGAGGGAAAGTTATCACAAAATTACTTCCCTAAAATATTAAAATAACTGGAAGATATGTCAGAGAACCATATGTAGGCAACAACCATACCAAATTTCAAACTGATATCTCTATTTTTGACTGACTTATGACATCTATAGTATGTGTAACTCATGACGTCATACTTTGAAGAAAAGAAGTGTTTTTATGGACCAGATACAGCCAAATAAATGCCAGCACTGTATTCCCAAGACAAAATTGGTCCAGAAACATGCCTTTTTTATTTATATTTATCAATGTCAAATTTGACCTTCCGTGACCTGAACTTTACCTGAACTTGACAATAACTTCACGTAAATGAAGTCAGTTGGTGAAATAACTATCACTATCGAATTATACGTTGCAAATAACCCCTAAACATGTTTTGTATGACTTTTGTAGATATTTTGCGCATAGTGACCTTATGTGACCAGACCTTGACCTTGATCTTTGCCAACAATCTCACTTTAGCTCATGCAGGATGTATATCATACATTTGGCAGCACTTTGGGTGATCATGGTCGTAATCTAAGCACTGGCGGAGCACCTCCCAATAGGGAGGGGGGGGGGGCTAATTTCACTGGGGGCCTTCCGGGTCCCAGGGGCCTCCATATGACCTAAAAGGTACCCCCTCCACATTTTTCCCCTTTGCGGACTTGGGTTATTTGTTGTCTCGCTATGCTAATCTTACGTGTAAGGACGTGTCAATTGAGTGCAAAAATAAAATTGGTGGATATTTGCCTCCAAATATCTAAAATGCTGTTATTTTACATGCTATTTTATAAACAAATTAGTTATTCGCTAATACCTTGTGACTGAATAAATTTAGAAGTGCACGGTAAACGTCATTTTGTTGTTATCATCAAGACGCGTTGAATGCTATGCAGCATGACTTCTTTCTGACATTTGAAGACCTTGACCTAATGTCAAGGTCACGGCGCAAAGTCACCTTTCCAAATTTGACCTACACGGTGATGTTATATATCTTTGAACTTGTCTTGAAGATAGAAATTCATTGGTATTAAAATAATTGCGCGATCGTTGATGATTATAAAGCAAACTGAGACATTTTCGGTCTTTCTTTACACCGAGAAGGAAGTTATGAAGTTACTATTCGAGATTCAAGTTAAAATTAATTTAAATGCTGCCGTTGACGATCAGGGTTATTTAAGAAAAATCGAATTCCTCGCAACAAGACAAGTTTTAAGATATATAACATCGCCACAAAGCCCACAATTGGAAACCTAACATTGCACCTTGACATTGGCCTTAGGTGAAGGTCACCAAATGTTATAAATAGGTCATACTGCATATCATTCAACGCGTCTTGACGAGAATAAAACAATTGTGTCCATTTTACCTTTTTATCTTTATTCAGTCCAAAGTTATTGGAAAAAAAACATCTTTCACAAAAAGAACATACAAAAATGACAAAATTTAGGATATTTGAAGAAGAAAAAACATAATTTGTTTCTGTTTGAGAGACACTTTTTTACACTTAACAATAATAAAGTCAAAATAGGAAATACGTTTGGCTTGGGTTTCCAAAAAAAGATTAAAAAATATAAAAAATAATACTAACTTTGAAATTTAAGGTCAAGGTCATCAAATGTCAGAAAGAGGTCATGTGCAGACCAGTGTTCGTCACGGGCCCACCAACCCCCAGCCCGACCCGGCCCAGGCTCATGAACACCAAGCCCAGGCCCGGACCAGGCATGGTCAAATTTATAATATTGAGGCCCAGGCCCAGTCCGGCCCGTTCAGATTAAGCATATAACTATTTTCAAAAAAATTGCAATCACTATCGTAGCATATTTACTTGTATACTATAAATGTAAAACAAGGAACCAACTATGCTAACCAAAAACAAACAAAAAGCCACAGCCACAGCAACAGTGTGTTGCTGTGGAAGTAAACTGCTGGTTGAAATATTTTTTCAGCTCTGACCTGAAATTCAACATTATCAGCCCAGGGCCGTCCAGAGCCAGGTGATTTCATTAAAGTTGAGGCCCAGCCCAGGCCCAGCCCAGGCCCAGCCCAGGCCCAGCCCAGGCCCAGCCCAGGCCCAGCCCAGGCCCAGCCCAGGCCCAGCCCAGGCCCAGCCCAGGCCCAGCCCAGGCCCAGCCCAGGCCCAGCCCAGGCCCAGCCCAGGCCCAGCCCAGGCCCAGCCCAGGCCCAGCCCAGGCCCAGCCCAGGCCCAGACTAGGCCCAGCCCAGGCCCAGCCCAGGCCCAGCCCAGGCCCAGCCCAGGCCCAGCCCAGGCCCAGCCCAGGCCCAGCCCAGGCCCAGCCCAGGCCCAGCCCCAGCCCAGGCCCAGCCCAGGCCCGGCCATGGCCAATAGGGCCGACCCAGCTCGTGACGAACTCTGCTGCAGACCATTCAACTCGTCTTGATGATAATATCAAAATGACGTTTACCGTACCAATCTAGATTTGTTCAGTCAAAAGCTATTAGCGAATAACATATTTTATATATATAAAAGAACATGTAAAATGCCCAAATTTGAGATATTTGGAGGCAAATATTCCTCAATGTCATTGTTTTCACCTAATTGACACGTCCTTACACGTAAGAATAGCATAGTGAAAAATTGGAAACCCGTTTGAGAAAAGGTATCTAAAAAAGTTGTACAATTTCGAAAAGTACTAAGTTTGGAAATTTTCGTAAATGAAAACAACAACATCACCATGTTATAAAACAGCTCATTGCCATTCTAATGACATATAATACATGCTTGTTTCATAAATTCCCCGCCATATGGGCTGACAAAGATTGACCTGCACCATGACCTTATAAAAATGTCCGAGGCAATATCTCCTGAACCACTGCTTGCATTGCAATACAACTTTCACAGCTCACACGCGCCCTGGAGGGACTCTGATAATTACACGCCCTGGAGGGGGGGGGGGGCGGATTTCGCCCCCCCCCCCCTATGCTCTCGAAAACCACGCAACGTAGCGACAAGCGGGAAACGACGTTAGATAGCTCGAGACAAGCTCTTTCGAAGGTATTTCGTTACATTTTTGTCAGATCAATATTGAGGTCACCAGAGGTCATCAAGGGTCAGATTTTCAAGTTTTCAAGACTTCGGTTCGAACACTCCCAAATATCTCGGGAACTATGATAGTTAGCAGCAAACGGAAAAAAGCAATCGAAAGTCATTGAAAAATACAATCGACATAGGTGTCCTCAGATTTGAGCTCAGGTCAATAGTTTAGGCTCCAGAGGTCATCGAATGTCAAAAAGGTGATTTTGTTTTCAAAACTGTTTTCCCCAAATAACCTTTTACCTAATAAAGATAAGGCAATAATGTTTACGCCATCGCGTGTGTCTTGGCAAGGTGCTTCGAATCATATTCATGGTGACCGGGTTAGGTCAACTGAGAAATTTGACCTCAGGTCAAGGTCAAGTGGTGACCCAAGTTGGTCATGTTGCATATTGGGCGACGTGTCTCGACGAGACAAACATATTGGTACCGTTTTCTCTTCCGCTATCTTCATTATGTCGATAGTTATTGATAAAACCGTGTTGGCGGTCACAAAATTGACCTGACCTTAGGTCACCGATATTAGAAATCCGAGATAAACAAATTGTTGGTATCTATGACCTTATGAAGTCCTGTAAGATTGAAACCGATCGGCGTAAAACTGTGGCTGTGGTACTACTGCAAACGTTTTGGAGTTGAGGTCATCACGTGACCTGGTCTGGTGACCTGACCTGAGATGACCTGAAGCCAAGAATTTTACATAATGCGAGAAGTTCATTTCTAAACAGGTATACAAAAAACGGCGGCGCTGCGCGCCGCCGTTTTTGCGCTATCCTCTAAAAACCGGAGGGGTGGGCGGATTTCGCCCCCCTTCCAGGGTGCGTGTTAAGCGCCCCAGGTTACCCCATATACCAATTTTGGCCATAATCGGTGACATGACGGTGCCATTTTGCACTTTGTTTTTGTCGATTTGTCGTGGAATGCCCCAGCTACAAAAAGAAGACCATTGGAAAACGATGTTAAATAGCTCGAGACAAGCTCTTTCGAAAGTATTTCGTTCATTTTTTTCTCAGGTCGATATTGAGGTTACCAGAGGTCATCAAGGGTCAGATTTTCAAGTTTTCAAGACTTCGCTTCGAACACTCCAAAATATATCGGGAACTATGATAGTTAGCAGCAACAGAAAACAAAATCAAAAGCTTTATATGTGTCTCATTAAGAGCTTTCGATTGCCGCCTTGCGCGTCTCGCTGCGATCATTGGGTCGGAAGATAACCAGGGTGGCCGTTTAACGCCCCCTCCCCCCCCCCCCCCCAGTCAATGGTGCTCTGCTGAGACCCCAGTCAATGCCGGGTTAACGACACTGGCGCCACCTACCATCGTGTGGCAATGATAGGTTTCGCTGCTTTTGAACAGATGTTTAATTAATGCAAATCCACGTGTTCGAAAGAGAAACCTGGCGAAATTGAAAATCAGCTCTAAAAATCACAGCATCTTTGATTAAAATAACTTCCATTATTAGCATAAGCGTCAATGAATCCCTATATATTACCCAGAGACGTGAAACGCTGTGCAAGTTTGCCTAATTGCTACTCTGCAGTGACATGAGTTCAGTGGCGTACCGAGTATACGGTCATTCAGGTCATGACCTGGTCCTTTGGACCCGGTCATGTCCTTTGGACCCGGTCATGCCCATGCAAAGCTGGCGCCCCTGCGATCAGTGACGGCGCCCCTCCGGCCAGGGACGGCGCCACTCCGGCCGGTGAGGACGCTCCCCCGGCCAGTGACGGCACTCTTGCGGCCAGTGACGGCGCCCCCTGCCATAGACGGCGGAAAGCGGCGCCTTTCCGGCCCGTCACAGCGCCCCTCCGGCTAGCGACGGCGCCCCTCCGACCAGTGACGGCGCCCCTCCGGCCAGTGACGGCGCCCCTCCGGCCAGTGAAGGCGCCCCTCCGGCTAGTGATGGCGCCCCCTCCAGCCAGTGACGGTGCCCCTCCGGCCAGTGACGGCGCCGGAGGGACGGCTCCATAGGCCAGTGACGGGTCCATAGGAGCCCCCCCCCCCCGCCCCTGCAAAATGTTCGCCAATATTGGTGGCGCACCTGTCGATCGGGTGGGCCCCTCAAGGAAATGACCTGGTTCTTTGTGAATTTCTGCGCACGCCACTGCATGATGTGTATGCTGTTTACTTCTCTGTCCAGGTGGCATCACAGCATTGTTTTTATAAACACCATGAAACGAACCTTTTCTTACGTTTAAACGTCATAGGTACACTGAAAAAACACGTATTGACCACCAGTATGCTGTCAGCGCGAACGTCCCGAAACGTGCATGAAATAATCAAGCTCAGCTGCCGTTCTGAAGCGGAACGGCTGCAATGGGCCGACAAAGACTGGGCGGAGGGGGCGCCGTCACTGGTCGGAGAGGGGCGCCGTCGCTGGCCGGAGGGGCGCTGTCACGGGCCGGAGAAGCGCCGTCTATGGTAAGGGACGCCCTCACTGGCCGGGGGCGCCGTCACTGGCCACAAGAGTGCCGTCACTGGCCGGGGAAGCGTCCCCACTGGCCGGAGCAGCGCCGTCACTGGCCGGAGGGGCGTCGTGATGGATCGGAGGGGCGCCAGCTTTGCATGGGCGTCTCGGGTCCAAAGGACCAGGTCATGACCTGTCACCTGATACTCGGTACGCCACTGGGCTGTGAGTGTTGAGTCTACATGCTGTATATCTGGAACGTGGCTATACTCTACAGAATGTTTAATTGTTTATGTCTGTGAATGTGTTGTGGGGTGAGTCAGTGGCGCACGCAGGATTCCATTCCGGGGGGGGGGGGGGTCAGAGCCCTAAGAGCGGGCCCCCTTGTGTGCGGGCCCCCACCTTTGTTTTTTTTGTATAATAATACAAACTTCGCGGATTTCGGTCACTTGTTTTTGAGTGGGCCCCCTACATCATGGTATCTGAGACATGATAATTTTCTTGTCAATGTCGTGTAAGGTGACTGCGTGTGCTACTAATGTGCGAATTTTAGGGGCGTGTGCTACTGATGTGCTGTACAACTGTCGAGAGTTGACGAAATGAGGTCAATGACAACACGCAGTATTGGTAGGTGAACCGATACGGAATTTTCGTAGCATGTATGTGTGATCAGTTGGCGCGATACATGGCTGATTTTTACAACATTTATGCACATTATTTCATGCACGTTTCGGGACGTTCGCGCTGACGGCATAATACGGGTGGTCGAGTCGTGTTTTTCAGTGTACTATGATGTTTAAACGTAAGAAAAGGTTTCTTTTCATGATATTTATCAAATCAATACTGTGATGCCACCTTGACAGAGAAGTAAACAGCATACAAATCATGTCACTGTGGAGTTTAGCAATGAGGCAAACTTGCACAACGTTTCAATGTCATTGGCTAATATGTCGGGATTCATTGACGCTTATGCTAATAATGTACGTAATTTTCATCAGGGTCCTGATCGATGTGCGTCAGCACGTTTGGCAGCACGTTTGTCAGCACCAATCACGGCCCAGTATTCTCCCTGCCTACCAATCACGACCCAGTATTCTGCCTACGTCATGTAGGCAGAATGATGTGACCACAAAGGTAGCCATGCTCAGGCCGTGCTGACAAAACGTGCTGACGCACATCGATCAGGGCCCAAAGATGCTGTGAGTTTTTTTAGCTTATTTTCAATTTTGCCAGGTTTTATTTTCGAACACGTGGATTTGCATTAAGTAAACATGGGTTCAAAGTTCAAACACAGCGAAACCTGTCATTACACACGATAGTAGGTGGCGCTGCTAGTGTCGTTAACCCGGCATTGACTGGGGCGTTAAACGTTCCCCCCTGATCATCGTCCGAACCAATAATCCCAGCGAGACGCGCAAGGCGGCATTCGAAAGCTCTCAATGAGACAAATCTAAGTCATACTCAAAAATGTCAAAATGAGGTAAAATGGCTGGTTACGATCAGGTCAAAGGTCGAAATTGACGTATTTAAGTTTATGGGCCATACTTTCCATCCAAAGCATTCGATTACGACCATTTTCACACACAGTGCTTCCAAAGGTATGATAAACATCCCGCATGAGCTAAAGCGAGATTGTTGGCAAAACTAAAGGTTAAGGTCAGGTCACAAAAGGTCACTATGTGCAAAATATCTACGAAAATCATGCGACACATGTTGTATGGGCTATTTTCCACCTAGAATTCGATGATGATAGTCATTTTACCACCTCACTTCATTTACGTGAAGTTAGTGTCAAGTTCAGGTCAAGTTCAGGTCACTGAAGGTCAAAATTTGAAATTGATAAATCTAAATGAAAAAGGCATGCTTCTTAGATCAGTTTTGTCTCAGAAATACAGTGCTGGCATTTATTTGTCTGTATCTGGTCAATAACAGCCAAAAAACACAGTTTGTTTCTAAATATGACGTCATGATTTACCCATACTTTATATGCCATAAGCCAGTCAAAAATGATATCATTTAAAAATTTGGTATGGTAGTTACCAATATGTGTTTCTCTGACATATTCCGTTTTTTATATCTTCGAAAAATTTAATTTTGTGGACATTTTTCCAAACAAATCGTTTCTTTAATGTTTTGGGGTCATTTTTGTTTTACAAATCCGAGATAGCCATTTGTAGCCCTTGCCATTTGCTATCTTTTGACGTTTTTGGATTGGATTTCGCTCAAAATATGGCATTTGTACGGTTTGTTAAAGTTTAGCTGATCTTTGTGTAAAACTTGTGTGTAGTGACGTCACTAAATTCGCTATAACACGAAATCTTTCGACGACATTGATTTATTTTTTCACAGATGACGTAAACGTGATTTAGAAGAAGGTATCCAAAGTTTCGCGTTGATGGCTCTATTGGTTTGTGAGCTGTTACGAACATTCATCAAGGGGGGGGGGGCGTTAAACGCCCCCCCCCCCCCCAGTCAATGGCGGGTTAATGCATCTGAATAGGCTCTTAGGAAATTGACTTTAGCTACATGTACGCGCCGATTCTTTTGCGCAATTTTAGTCACCCATCATCATTTTATGCCCATGCGCATTTATATGAATATAATGATGAATGATGATGATGATGATGAAATGATGCGCATAATGAATATCACATTTTTTACATTTTTGTTTGATGACTCACCCTAGTAAGCATGGGACAGCAGTTCATGGTACCTGCGTCCTGGCCTGGCGTTTACCGACAGCAGCAGTCTGCCTATCGATCGAGACGCCAGCCGAACAGCCTCTCAAGTCTGGACGGAGTCCGAACACGCGAGCGTCACCCCCCCCCCCCCCCCGACAGGTGACTTCCGGCACTCCTGGAAAGTTTCTGAATCAGAGCTGAGCTGACAGGTAGGAGGGGCCCGCACACTACCTTCGCGGGGCAGCCGTAATTATTGTCAACTCCCTCCAGTTCAACTGCGGTTCAAACGCTACTTTGAGCCTGATCGATCGAGTGAATCAGTAGGGCCATGATTGACTCTTTCTGATGTCATTTCTGGACGTGACGACAGCTGGCGCGAGGGCGCGACAAGGTCGAGTCACCCCCCACCACTTATCCGGTGCCAAACATGACATGAAAATCCCAGCTACACCGTGCTGATGAATTCATCTCGTTTCCGGCGTCACCCACGCCACTGCAGTCGCGCCGCTCTGACGCCACCGTTGCCCGTGCTAGCGCCACCGGCCACAGATCGCCGCTCTAGCGCCACACATCGCCGCTCTAGCGCCACAGATCGCCGCTCTAGCGCCACACATGACGCATCGCCGTTCTAGCGCCACCGTTGCCCGTTCTAGCGCCACACATCGCCGTTCTAGCGCCAAACATCTCCGTTTTAGCGCCACAGATCGCCGCTCTAGCGCCAAACATCGCCGTTCTAGCGCCACACATCGCCGTTCTAGCGCCACACATCGCCGCTCTAGCGCCACACATCGCCGCTCTAGCGCCACAGATCGCCGCTGTATGACGTGTCGATCGGTCGGACCCGCCGCAGCCAGGGGCCTGTCGCCGCCCTGGTTAGCGGCCGGCCCGGTGTGGGCGGCAGGTCGGCATACCGCGCCTGTTGGCCGCCGTGGAGGCGATGATGGACAGGGCATTTGTAAACTGTGAGTGGCGTGTAGTTGGCTCGGGACACGGCCGAACAGCGGCCTAGCTGAGTCAGATACCGACGGTCATTCCGGCCAGGAATAATCACCGCGCTGACCCAGAGCCGTGGCGGGGAGGGGGAGGGGGAACACGGAGATGGGGAGGGGGCAACACGGAGATGGGTCTGCTGGCAGGGGCAGGGATCCACCCACGGGGAGTTGGTTTGGTGAGGGGACGGGGGTAAGGATGCACCCAAGGAAATGTGTTTTGATGCGGGTGTGGGGCAATGAGGCTTGGCATATGCAAGGGGTTCGGACCTACTGCAACGAAGAAAGCACACCTGTGCTACATATTACGTCTGAAGATTGATATATTGTTGGACATTGGCGTGGTTGGAGGCCATAAGCACACGAGGCTGTATATGCTTGTTATTATTTTGTAGGTGCATTATACTAACGCCCATAAACCAATGTCACGGAACTTTACAAAGGCGAAACTACCACGCAATCATTAATTACAAACGGGACACAACAGTCGTTGCCCTCGTTTCAGACTGTTTTCGAATAACACTCCAGAATTAACACAACTACTGCAATCTGCTCGTTCTCTCACACCAAATTGCCTCCTGCAATTAAATATGTGATTTATTGCAATGCAACTCAGCATTTACCAGCCCACCGTACCTGTCATGACAGCTGTTATTGTCGTGTTGGCGCCAACAATCCCATTAACATGTAAATATTCCCGGCGTGCAAATCTTCGTGCGACAGCGGGAGTGCGACTGGTCTGGCAACAAACTGCGGCTGATCTGGCAACGGAGCCATAAAAACTCGCCACTCATCTTCCGGAGCGTCATTTTACGATCCAAATCCCCGCCAGTCCCCGGGGGACCGGAGACAAGGACGCAGACCGCCACACAATGGCCCAGCTGGCGAACACTGAGAACGCCGCTGGCCGCAAGACGAACTTGGAAGAGATGTGGCAAGTATAGAGGCGTACTTGTTGCACGCGCACTGATCATGCTGTTCATATCTGTTGTAAGTTGTTAGTTTTCCATAGCCCTTGAGTGTGATCAAAAACGGTTTGCGGCACCGCTTCAAGCACCATATTGAATCCATTATGTGATTGGCCGGGTTTAGCCTACGTACTCAGACAGATCCGATGTTCATCAAGGTGGGTTTACGTTGCTGGACTCGTATGAAGTGAGCATTGAGTTTCTGTGTCGCCTAGCGGAAGTCGGCGATCCGATTGCTGAACTGGATTTAGGAGCCCACGGGGATCAGCCCCGTTGAGTGCTGATGTCAGGAATCACTATTTGAAATACCTGGGGGTGGGGGGGGGGGGGGGACGAGTTGGTACCTGTTTCATGAGAAATCAAGAATATTTTTTAGGAGTTTTATTGCATATGAATATACACGCCAGAAGTGTAATTACACGAGCTAAAGTGGGTTGCCAATTCAAAACGTTTTCTTTCTCACCTAGGATCTGCCAGGCTATGTGAATGGAAAGGCTTAAACACATTTCCTTCAAATGATCCACGTGTTCAAATAAATGATTTTCCAAACTATCTAAGACAATTAATCAATACAGTAGCACGCTAAATGCCCTATACGGTGACAGCACTCAATCTTAAGCCGACATATCGACATTTTCCAGGTATTGTTGAAGCATACCTATACACTAAGAGAAATGAGTGTGAGAACCGTTCCCTTGCGTTGGTCAGTTTCTCACATAAAAAACGTCGTGCAGCGGCCACTGCTGTCACTGCTGTCACTGCTGTCACTGCTGTCACTGCTGTCACTGCTGTCACTGCTGTCACTGCTGCTGTGTCACTGGTAGCAAGTCTTGCATATAAATCGCCAATTCCCCCATCGACGAGGAAAGAAGGCGCTCAACAGGTTGTGCAGGCAGCGCAGCTGAATTATTTTAAATGGTGACTGTGAGGTAGTTTCTAATGAACACAGAGGTAACCAACCGGCCATCCGTGCAACGCTACGCGAAGAATAAGAGGCTTAAGTCGCCATTTATAACAAGTTTAACAAAAAATACAGCCGAGCAGCTTCTGAAAAACGAGAAACTTAATCGCTTTACTGCAGCCGGACTGGGATTTTTCTACGCCGCCAGGAAGATAAACTCCATAATTGGTCATTACGGCGGACACGTTAGCGGAATCAGTGTCCGGCAAACCGAGTTATCTCTCAGATCTGTCAGCACACAATGATAGACAACCACCGGGCGATTCATCAACTCTCCAGACCATCAGCCTGACGCACGCACTCACTTAGTCATCCTCTCAGGTGTTACAAGTTACAACAGCTCCCGCCGCCGGCTCTCAGGTGTTACAAGTTACAACAGCTCCCGCCGCCGGCTTTCAGGTGTTACAAGTTACAACAGCTCCCAATGCCGGCTCTCTGATGTTACAAGTTACAACAGCTCCCGCTGCCGGCTCTCAGGTGTTACAAGTTACAACAGCTCCCGCCGCCGGCTCTCAGGTGTTACAAGTTACAACAGCTCCCAATGCCGGCTCTCTGGTGTCACAAGTTACAACAGCTCCCGCCGCCGGCTCTCTGATGTTACAAGTTACAACAGCTCCCGCCGCCGGCTTTCAGGTGTTACAAGTTACAGCAGCTCCCGCCGCCGGCTCTCAGGTGTTACAAGTTACAACAGCTCCCGCGCTTTGGAACGCAGGGAATTCCGGCCAGTGACGTCATTGTCTCTATTGTTGTGACGTCATCTCTATTGATGTGACCTCTGTTTACATCTGTTGTCACATGTTCGTTTGTGGCGCTTATAGTAAGCGCGGTCGCTGATGATAAATTACGAATGCGTGCTGTCGTTTTAATAGAAATACGCCTGTAATGACACACAACTCATGGTGGTCATTGCTACCGTAAAGCAACTCAGGTCCTCCAATGCTTTCAATAGCTGTGACTTATATTTGTGCTATAACCCTCGCCCTACGGGGGGGGGGGGCTGACAGCCCCCTCCCCCCTGATGTTTTTCTTGAATAGCTTTTACACGCGCGGCGCATCTTGCTGAAATTTTCGGTAGCTGAGTTTACAACAATTATACGTATGCTGTAAAAATGTAATTGAAGTTGGTCGAGCAGTTTGGGAGATAATCATGTTTTGATGACGTCATGTTGGTGGAACAATATAAATATTTGAAAAATGGTAGAAAGCAGAGTTTTAAAGGAAATTTCAAACGCAATTCACCAAAGATATAAAATAGCATTTTCTTTAAAATGGCTATCTCGGATTTTCAAAATTTTGGATTTTTGACCCTTAAAATATTTAAAAAAAACTGAGTTTTTTTTTTGGGGGGGGGGGGGGGTTTACCCCCACAAAATCAACATTTTCCAAGATGTTAAAAAAAAACGGAATATATGTGAGATAAATGAGTATGGACAATACCCATACCAAATTTCAAAGCAATATCTTCATTTTTTACTGAGTGATGGCTCCCTAAGTGTAAGAAACTGATGACGTCATTTTTTAATAACTTTTGTTTACGTTTTTTTACAAGATACGAACAAATAATTACCTTCTCTGTATTTCTGAGCCAAAAATGGTCTAGGAACATGCCTTTTTATTTACATTTATAAATTTCTCATTTTGAGGTTTTCTGAAGAGCAAAATCGCTGTTCTGGACGTGGTAAATCCGAGGCCATTCACTTGACCTGGAAGGTCACCCGTTGACCTGAAACCTAAAAATCGCATACTGTTATATTCCTATCATGACCGGCAACATGCTGCTTCTTACCGCATTTCTCTAAGTTGCTTGGTTGGGAAGTTAACAGGGGGCCAGTCAGCCCCCCCCCCCGTAGGGCGAAGATGAAAAAAGCTCCCGTAGGGCGAGGGATAATATACCTTTGAAAGTTCCTTGAAATTGTGTCGCCAGCATTGGTGGGCTTATGACCAGCGGCTGGCGGCCTGCCCGTGCTCAGTACCCTGCCGACAGCTCGGCGTCCGCGGAATTTCGCGATGATGGAGCCGCCGGGCGGTGCGAACAGGCGCACGCGCGGCCGCGGGTCGGGCGCCGCGCCAGGACCGCGGTGTATGGGCAGGTGGCCGTCTGTCGGCCCGGCACGACGACTGAGCGACAGGTCAGGTCGGCAGGGGGAGGGGGGGGGTAGGAGGGGAGGTGGCCGTCTGTCGCCCCGGCCCAACGAGTGAGCGACAGGTCAGGTCGGCAGGGGGAGGGGGAGGGGAGGGGCGGTGCCCGTCTGTCGCCCCGGCCCAACGACTGAGCGACAGGTCAGGTCGGCAGGGGGAGGGGGGAGGGGAGGGGAGGGGCGGTGCCCGTCTGTCGCCCCGGCCCAACGACTGAGCGACAGGTCAGGTCGGCAGGGGGAGGGGAGGGGCGGTGCCCGTCTGTCGCCCCGGCCCAACGACTGAGCGACAGGTCAGGTCGGCAGGGGGGGGGGGGGGGGAGGAGGGGTGGGGGGGGGGGGGGGGGGGGTTGCCGGCTCGTCTGTCGGTGGCGATGATGGCCCGGTCTGTAGGCTTTCCGAAATGAGGTCATACGTGTGGAGTTCGCATTGAGGCCGAGTTAGTTTTCGGACGCAATCGTGTTGTTTCAGTCAGAGGCGTTCGTGTGGCGGCGTTCGTGTGGCGATGCAGAACGCATTCTGGACATTCTGAGCCCGGACATGACTCACGTGCTCGCTCCAGGGCAGAACGGCTGGTACATACACACTCCCGAGCTTGTAGATACACCCGCATCGACGAACGTTCTATTCGAACTCGAACTCGATCGGCAAAAACCGCCAATCGACCCCTGACCAGGCCGGACGCGAAACCTCATTGCCCGTTCCACCGGTCACAATACCATATTTAGCATAGCGCCATCCTCTTAACATAAACCGCACATTAATAAGCGGCTGTGCGGTCGTCTGCCCGCCGATGACGCCCGGCAGAATGACGCTGGCACAGCGGGGAGGGGCGCCGTCTTTGTCCGCCGGCGCCCCCGCCGGGCGGCCGCCGCAGCCGATTGGTGCTGCTTTTTTTGCCCCGGGTCCCCGCTGGGCGGCAGCACCGTCGATTCATGGAGCGCACCGCGCACAATCGAGCCGATGTCAAACATAAGGCAGGCCCGATCGGCCGCCCGGGCCGTTCGAGGCGTTCGAGCCGCCCGCGTGGCGCGCGCCGATCGGCGCTGGTCGCAGCAGAGGGGGCCGAAGAGTCGGGATCTAGCCGCGCACCCCGCCGGGTACAATACCGCGTGCACGCCGCGTGCACAGCCGGTGTGCACGGCGCACGGTGCGGAGTCAGCGGTCCCGTGGCGTCTTGGAACCGGCGGAAAACAGGCAGGAAGAGCGGCGTCATCCATGCGATGGATGGCGCGTCTCGCCGGGGGGCGTCTCAGGTCATCTGACGGCTCCGTGCAGTGAGCATGGTTCCTCCCGGCTGATGGGGGAACGCTACGCTCGCGCAAAAACGGACCTCCGCGGCAGAGGTGGCCGGGTTGTTTTCGACGTGATGGCTGCCGGTGCGCGGTGGTATTGAAGTCGCCGGTGCGGGGTGGTATTGAAGTCGCCGGTGCGCGATGGTATTGAAGTCGCCGGTGCGGGGTGGTATTGAAGTCGCCGGTGCGCGATGGTATTGAAGTCGCCGGTGCGCGATGGTATTGAAGTCGCCGGTGCGCGATGGTATTGAAGTCGCCGGTGCGCGATGGTATTGAAGTCGCCGGTGCGCGATGGTATTGAAGTCGCCGGTGCGCGATGGTATTGAAGTGTGGCGGAAGTGGCACCGTGAGTTGCGGGGTGATCATTCGTCACGCTTCAGTGGGTCGGCAGTTGTGATCCTGCAGCCTTGGGAAGATGTGTTGTCGCCATCATCGCATTCGCACTCAAGGGCCATCACTTCAACGTGATTCGATCTTCTCGAGTAGGCAATGGTCGAAATGTCTTTGTTATTATCAAGACATATATGTCGCTGTCAGATGGCACTGGTTGCAGGCGTGATTGGAATCAACATAGGACCACCGTGACGATAACCCCAAACATATATACTGATTCAGCGAGTTATTTTTGTCATGGAAGGCGTCAGTGTGGTATGTTTAAGATCAGACCACCTTGAATAATAACCTCAAATAATTATAGTTGTTCAATAAGCTATCTTTGGCAAGCTCTCCTTGAACTCAAGACATCCTTAATTTGGATCAAATTATTTACATTTGGTACAGTTTTCCATGCAATCTTGCAACAGCCCATGCAATGTCTTTAACAGGCCTCGCTACCGTTTAGCTTACTTCCGGAACTGTTACTAAGTCGTTAGCAAACCAAGGATAGCCACATTTGCAATGCATTCCATTTGGGAACGGCCCATTACCCCACTTCCAGAGGGCTCAAATCGTTCCAAACGCTGCGGAACAAATTCAACAGCCTCCTTTGCTTGCGGCGTGTTCCGAATTTCGGGTATCAAAATTGTCTCCAAAGATTCCTATGACACGATTCAACGACCCGAACTGCTGATGTGACACATATGCAGCCTAATGATAGGCCATGTTGTGCCAGCGAACGGTTTATGCGTGGCATTTCGTGCCGCTGGATGTCAGGTCAACGGCGGTCAAAGCGAAACCAGCACCGGGTCCCAGTCTCATATCCCAAACCACTCTGACCCAACGACCCCCATGAGGAAACAATGATGCTTCCTGTGTAATAAAGCTGATATATGCTAGCCGATTGTTGTGTTTGTTGCCATGAAGCAAAATGTATGTCGGTCGAGAATCGCGCTTGTCGCTTTGAAGCGAAATGCTACACGGTGAGCCGTTACATGATTATGCTGTGTGGCGGCCTGTGTGTTAGACGAAGGTAACACAGGAAACTTTCCGATCCTTCCATAGCGATAATGCTTGATTTAGCCAACGTTACCGCCAACTCATATTTGTATGAGCACGAGCAATGCCATGTAATATAATGAATACGGAGGTGTTGGTCTGACGCGGGGGGCGGGGTGTGGGGGGGGGGGGGGGTCAGCAGCGCCTCCGGCGAGCGGCATTTGATGCACGACGTGCGGCAGCTGAGACGCTGCAGACGCGCCGCGTGCCGCCGCCGAGCCGCCAAGCCGCTCCAGTTTACAGCGCTATTCATCTGCCCTCGGCGGATGTTTGACCGGCGAGACTTAAGGCCACTAAATCAGCCGTACGGTGAAATACAGCGCACCGCCGGGACCGCGCCATAGCGCTGTGAGCAGGCCAGAGACGGATACTCAGCCGTCCGGAATCCGGACGAGAACTGAGAATTACTGACGGTATGTGGTTAGCACAAGACGCTGTCCACGACTCCACGGGGCTGGCGCGTCAGGACACACAGAGAGAAGAAACAAAATGTCCGGCTGCTCGGGGCCACGGAGGCGACGGGAAGTTTGGGGAGGGGAAGTTTGGGGAGGGGAAGTTTGGGGAGGGGAAGTTTGGGGAGGGGAAGTTTGGGGAGGGGAAGTTTGGGGAGGGGAAGTTTGGGGAGGGGAAGTTTGGGGAGGGGAAGTTTGGGGAGGGGAAGTTTGCAACAGGCACGTGTGCGTAAATGATGATTTGTGGGCTGGATTGAGAAACAATGTAATCAACGGCCGGCGTGTTCTGTGGCGCAACTGCTGCCTGGTCGAGGGCTGTTCCGTGTTTGGTGTCCGCGGGGCGATCGTTGAAATTAGTTAACGTTGCAGTTGAACGGCCGCCTGCGAGCTGGATGGAAAGCAGAGCCGAGCGAATTGAGTCGAAAGTGGGGCTGGCTTTGCTTAGCGAATTCGACAGTTTGATTTGCTTTTATGAAGATGATGTTCTGTTTATCTCCTAACAAGGGAACGCTTCGCTTTTAACTTTATCACTGGGTTAACCCTATTCCCTGCGGGCGGCCAGAATTACGTTAACCTGCGGGGGGAGCAGATTCTACCCCCAGAGATCTCGAGAACCGCTCGGTCGATTTCGATGGGGAAAACGCCATTCGATTCGTCATGACACGATCTCTCTTTTTGGACCCAGAATTTATTTTTTTGTTCAAAAATGGGGGCCAGGGGGCAAAAATCCGAAAATTGTGGGTGTTTTTTGAAAGGTCATTGCGGCCATGTGGCAAGACCGATTTTGATGCCCCAAACGTTTTTGAGCTTCACATGTACTGGTCTTTAATACATCAAAAGACAAAAAACAAAATAAACAATCATAGGCGTATTCAGGGAATGTAAAATGGGGGGATTTTCTGAGATAAAAAAATATGTGCTGTTCGTGATTGTTTGGGACGACATGAACGTCACATGTGGGCATTATATGCTGTAATTTGTTAAATTTGATATATTGCGCATAGGCGGATCCAGGACAAAAACATGGTGGGCACCATGCGCGTACCGCTTTTATTATCTGCATCATCAAGAAGAAAGAAAAAAGAAGAAACATAGAAAAGGAAAAAAAATCTTACTAATTTGAAGTTGGACCTAATTTGAGGGTGGGTATCGCCTCCCATTTTTTTCCTGAGTGCGCCTCTGCCCCAAAAATATGTACAACCCCACACCACGAAGGAATTATGCGCCGCAAAACCGCATTCGTAACACCCTCCCCAAAACAGGAGCCTGGAACCGCCTCTGCTGGACCGATTTTTTTTCTCTCTCAAAATTTTGACACAAAACGCGCCATTCAATTTTGGGAAAAGTCCCAAAGTTTCAGGACGCTAGGCCTAACGGTTGAGAAGCGGCAAGTGAAAAACCACCGGGGGGAGGGGCAGAATCTGCCCCCGCAGGGAATAGGGTTAATATTCAGTGTTTCGCCTCAGGCAAATATTTACTGATGATTGATCTGTTGGGTAATTGTCTTTAAAACGGACAAGGATTGTGCACAGTTTTAGCACCTTTTTTGAAGGTGTAATACCTAAACATTATCATTTTCTGGATAGAAAAAGTTATATCATAGCATCTCTTCATTTGTAAGCTCTTGCTTCTGTAACATGACAATATTCACCAGCCACTGCAGTGAATATGCTTGCATTTCTAGGCCGTCCATTCCAAGCCGCGCCAGGCCGTCATACATACCGTGTGCCACTGAGTCGATAAGAAGCGATCCAAGCCGCTCCAGGCCGTCATATATACCGTGTGCCACTGAGTCGATAAAAAGCGATCCAAGCCGCTCCAGGCCGTCATATATACCGTGTGCCACTGAGTCGATAAGAAGCGATCCAAGCCGCTCCAGGCCGTCATATATGCCGTGTGCCACTGAGTCGATAAGAAGCGATCCAAGCCGCTCCAGGCCGTCATATATACCGTGTGTCACTGAGTCGATAAGAAGCGATCCAAGCCGCTCCAGGCCGTCATATATACCGTGTGCCACTGAGTCGATAAGAAGCGATCCAAGCCGCTCCAGGCCGTCATATATACCGTGTGTCACTGAGTCGATAAGAAGCGATCCAAGCCGCTCCAGGCCGTCATATATACCGTGTGTCACTGAGTCGATAAGAAGCGATCCAAGCCGCTCCAGGCCGTCATATACTGTGTGCCACTGAGTCGATAAGAAGCGATCCAAGCCGCTCCAGGCCGTCATATACTGTGTGCCACTGAGTCGATAAGAAGCGATCCAAGCCGCTTCAGGCCGTCATATATACCGTGTGTCACTGAGTCGATAAGTGAGATAAGAGCTGGTGTCCCATGGTTGTTACCGAGCAATGTGTGCAATGCGGTGGGGCAGGTGTCCGCTGACAGGCGTCCGTCATACGCCGTCAGCCTGACAGACGGACTGCCTAGCCGGACAGGTGGCGGCAGGCGGCCCCTGTGCCTCTATTTCGGTCTGTTCAGCCTGTCACAGGCGCAAACGGGGCGCAGCGCAGCCTGAAGAAGCGACGTCATCGGCTAATTGGCGTGCAGGGAAGCAGGTGACGTCACTCAGATGACGTCATTTTGAGGTGATGCCAGTGGGAGGGTTGGGAGGCGAACGTTGCAAGTGTACGGTGGAGGCTAGACGAAGCAGGGAAGGAAGGTATCCGGGTATTGGATGGCAAGTATGCATTGAAGGCAAATTTAGAAAATGCTTCATTAATGATTACCCGCTGCTTTTGATGCACAATATGTATTAGCGTTACGATTTTCTATTAATCGTGCCGTACCCGTGAACCGCACTTTGAATGGTCGAAGTCATTTTTTTAATATAGCCTTTAACTGTCCCTGCCATCATTCCCAATAATTGCCGAAAGCTTCCATGCTCTCTTGAAACGGTCAGGATCTCTCTGCATGTTCTAGTTCATGGACTGAATCACATTCACAAAATAAAACATCTTTACCAGAGCACGGCTTTACGTATAAGAAGTGCAGACCTAATGGTCGATAGAGCACTCTCATCAGTGACCTACGGAGCATAGCTGGCCGCTGCCCGGAAGAAGCCGTTTAGCTGAATAGGATTCCTGCCGGTGGCCGGAATAAGTCGTGATTACCTCCGGCTATATCTGCCCAAATGACCCGCGCACAGGGTCACAGGCCCTGGACTGCGGCATCTATCAATAGGTAAGAAGTGGGTTACCGTGGGATATCCCTCAAGATTGAATAGCAGAGGAATGCTTCGATAATATTACAAAATAATGTGTTATACTTATTTGATAAAGCAATTTTATTTAGATTTTCATTTTATAAAGAAAGCTAAGGTACAAGAGTGAGCTGTTGTTACCGAGCGGGCGCGAATCGAACGCGAGGTTTCTCGCCGTGTACATCCGACTGACATCCTGGAAATATTCCACATGATGAATCGGAAGTTGCATGGTACGTGCTCATGTGCAGGCGCCTATTTTACATCTCCGAATCTTAAACTTGACCCGACCCGACCCGACCCGACCCGACCCGAACCGACCCGACCCGACCCGACCCGACCCGACCCGACCCGACCCGACCCGACCCGACCCGAACCGACCCGACCCGACCCGACCCGACCCGACCTGACCCGACCCGACTGTCATGCTTTTCAGAAGCTTATTACTCCGCAACCATTCACCCGATCCTGTTCGCGTTTTTACCATTGGATAGGTCCATCGAATCAATTTTGTTTGTGTTATGGTGCGTTATGATAGGGATGGTATCACAGCGCATGGCACGCGCAAACGTAGGGCATGTCAAGACACTGACTTTTGATTAAAAAAATGCATTTTTTCAGAAACTTATTGCTCCGTAACCATTCAACCTATCATGTTCCAGTGTTTACCATTGCAGAGGACCACTGAATCAATTTGGTTATTAATGCGTCATGACAGGGGTGGTATAACGGCACGTGACACGCGCATAATTGGGTCATTTCCAAATATAGATTTGAGAAAAAGTGTCACGCTTCTCCGCAACCATTCACCCGACCATGTTCCGGTTTTCACCATTGGATAGGTCCACCGAATCAATTTTGTGTTTGGTATGGTGCGTTCTGATAGAGGTGGTATCACAGCATGTGGCACGCAGTGGCGGATCCAGGATTCGGTTAAGGAGGGGGCCACGTAGCAAAGTGGGCCCCAGGCTTTGGTGGGTCCCCTCAGGCCTTAGTAGGCCCCCTCAAGCCTTGGTGGGCCCTTTTGACCTTGAAGGCAAATGTAGACCAGAATGGACCCTTATAGTGCAAAATATGGCTTTCACATGCCGAAATGGGCCTCTGCAAACCAGAATTGGCCCTCGTCAAACCAGAATCGGTCCTCTGGAGGTCAAAGTGGGCCATATAGAAGTCAGACTAGGCCCTCTGGAGGTCAGAGTGGGCAAATTTACTTGAGATTTGTTTAAAACCGGAGTGAAATTCGTTTCGAGTCACTTCGATCGGCTATGGGCCCCCTCGGGCTATTGGGCCCCTTCGAGGTTCAAGAGGGGGGGGGGCATGACCCCATGCCCCCCTCTGGATCCGCCACTGGTGGCACGCGCAAAAGTGGGGCATGTCAAATCACCGATTTTAGAGGAAAATCGCGCATGATGATAAAATGGCTTCATCAAACTGGACCAAATTTGGCGTAAGCTAAGAGCCAATGATGCCTCATATGTTGCATGGTTAATTCAAACTTAAGGCTTGAGCGCACGTGAGCACGTGGCAGGAATAAGAGTGTCAGGTTACACCCTTATGATGTATCTCAGAAACTGCTAGGCCGATTATGGCGCAATTTGGTGTGCTGCTTCCGACTGACATCCTAGCAATATTCCACATGATGAATCGGAAGTTGTATGGCACGTGCGCACGTGCGGACCACTATTTTATATCTCCGAAACAGCGGTGCCCATTGAGCTGAAATTGTGCATGCATGGATCAGGGTATAACTATTGGCTGCTTTACACGTGCCGGGGCATACGCTAATATGCACGTGCGCACGTGCGCCACCGTATTTCAGAGCTCGGAAATTACTGGACCTATCGAGATCAAAATTTGCGTACATGCTAAGGACGGGCTGTTAGGAGGTTTGCACTTGGCGGAACTTGAGTCACTATGCACGTGCACACGCGCGGACCACTTTTTATATCTCTGAAACTACCTGCACGATTCAGTTGAACGCTCCCATGCATATTAGGGTATAACTACTGAATGTGTTACTCATCATGGGACACAGTCAATGCACACGTGTGCACCCGTACCGTTTCATATTTCAAAACTGTTTTAGCTTTACCAGAGCGCGCCCGCTCGGTCATCACTCATATACATTATACAGGCGTTTTACGGTTTTATAAAAATATAAGTCCGTAAGCCCAGCTAGTTGTTTGTGTGTTTGAAGATAAAAACTGAAAAGCAGTAGTAGACCATATCGACTAATCATGCGCAAGTTTTGTGAAACTATGCATTGCAACATGAATAGGTATATGGAATGACCAAAGTCGCTGGACGAGGGAGCTGCTTTTCATTGAAAATGACATGACAGTACATTTATATAATAATTTCGCAGCACAACTAAATAATGAGCATCACAATTCACATTCACTGTAATTATTAATTATAGGCAATGTTAATTTGCAGTGCGTGCACTGTACGGCAATGTTACAATACAGCCAGCAGCCGGTCCTGCACCTTTAATTAAGTCAACTCCGTTCGATAAGCCTTCCCCGCCGGAGCTTCTCATCCATCCCTTGCAGACACTGACGCCGACTCATTCAGACTGACGGCCTTGTTAGAGCACGACAGCAACATTGCCAGGGTGGGGTGAGACGGGATCATAATTTCCGACGAAATACCGCTGCCGCCCCAGCTCGCCCATCATTTGAATCCAGCATCCCCCGATGACATCCGGCGAGACCGAGGGTCGTAAAATTAATGTGTTTGTTTTTCCCATTCCGGAATTTGTATGCAAATTGGGCCAACTGGGCCAGCAGTGTGCACCGGCGTCATCCGTCTGAGTTTGACTGGCGCTCCATCTTATCTGTGAGCGCTACATATGTGTCTTCATTCGTCGCAGTGGGCCACGGATGAGCATCAAAGGAAAACCCGTTTCTTGTTTGTTTTTGCGGTGGCCGCACAGCAATGTAACTCGGATTTTGTCTCTTTTTGTGTCGCCCCAAGCATGTTTCACATTATAGCGGCTTCTCTTCCAAAACACTTGGAGCTGATTTACGGACATTTTCGGCCCCATTTCCGCTCTCCATTTCTCGGTAAGATAAGCAAGTGGAGCAGTAACTAAGTTATAGAGGAGACACGGGGTGAAGAGAGAGACCAACGAAGCCACTTTCGAGATACGAGGAGAGCTCATAATACTGTCTTCAAAGCTCCACAGGCGCTTACTTGTCATCTTCAGCGGTATGTCAGACGCTTGGCTCAGCTTATCAGCTAGGAATGCTTCCTGATGTTGTTCAGACATAGTTGTCGGGTATTTGTATTTGAATATATAGCGTCATGTGTATGCGGTGCATCATTTTAACTCAATATGCATAGCAAAGTGCTAACCTGCCTCATGTTCCTTGAGGCTATTTACGCTGCTATGGCCAACTTCTGACAACAGATTTCTTTATCACCAATGAAAATGGATTGAGAAAATAATTTACTATAACATATAAATCAAAGTGAGATCTCGGGATACAAATTATCCAGAATCATGATACTACGTAACAAGCTTTGCTCAGCAAATATTTATGATCCCAGACATTCACACAATCAAAATATTTGAATTTTGGTTTGGTTTGGTTAGGATAAGGCCGCTTCGGTCCGCTCGGACCATTGTGCAGCCATGGGATGAAGGAGGAGGGATAAAGGGGGGTCAAAATGGAACGCCGACCGGGCAACCGTCCACGGACTTATAGGGCCCTTCCCCACAGGGCGAAGCTGCGAGGAGGGCCCAAGCCATGAAGTCGGCCACCACTCGCGGGGTGACTCGGGGGCCACCACATGCCCGGTGGCCAGCGACCATCAGACCCGGGTTAACGTGGGCGTGACAGGGGATATAGGACCGGCAGTCGGGAGGATTAAAAGGGTTCGGAAAAATTTGGATAAGACCATAAAAAAGGAAACTGGTATGGCAACATTATTATTGCGAGTTTCAGTCAGATAGCTGTCAATCATATCCTGAAAGTTTTTGATGCTGAAACGATATTGGTATATGGTGGGTTGTGACTCGGGTAAGTCTGAACTCTTCAGAAGTATAACGCTTATGAATTGTTCTACAGGCTCCTATTTCGACTGATTTCGGCTAACAGACCAAAATCCTCAAGCGTGAATCCAGCTGGTTGGTTTCCTCCCACCGTGTATTAAATCAGTCCCATTTAGCGATTCCCATTGGCGTGATTTGTTTTCCCTCCGATCAGCTAGACGTGCAATGTTTTAACGAGCTGGCTACAAAGTTAGCCGGAATGCAATCAGAATGCCCTCAGCCTTTCAATTGCTCCGCCGGGAACAGCCTCTTCAGTTTCTACATCTTTGCCCAAACAAATCCCAACAACTTCAATCAGGAGCTCCCTGCATTACGTATACAACTCTCCTTCTCTCCAACAACTCTTATCCTACACACACGTGCACAGACGAAGGCCATGTTTAACGAAGCACCGTGTGTGGTCAGTCCCGACCCAGACTGCATACTCATCGCTACCCCCTACTATGCCGCCTTTCCCATAGCGAGATACGCCTTCACGCCTGTCCTTCGTGCGGACGGCTGGCCACCAATGCACCTGCCTCGCTCCGCAACATCTATCATTCCCGCGTCCACCGCCACCGCCGCCGCCACCGCCACCGCCGCCGCCACCGCCGCCCCCTCACCCCGCGAGTCCGCCGCCACCAGGTTAGGTCAACTTAAAAATGTGACCTCAGGTCAAGGTCAAGTGGTGACCCAAGTAGGTCATATTACATATGGGAAGACGTGCCGTGACGAGACAAACACATTGGTTCCACCACCACCACCGTCGCCGCCATCGCCGCCGCCCCCGCCACCGCCGCGCCACCGCCACCACCACCATCACCACCACCATCACCGCCGCCGCCCCGCGAGTCCGCCGCTTGTGCCTGACAAATGGGTTCACCTACCGGGCGCGTCCGCCGCTTTCGAGTCAACAGAGCCGTCGATACGATCTCTCCGGACGCGGCGGTGATATAGACGCCGACCGCGAACGGTTCATCTCCAGGCTGAGAGGGGACCCTGCTGTGGTGTATTAGAGACGCTCTCTCCCAGCACCATCCGTCAGCCGTCATCAGGCGGCATCAGAGGTCATCAGACGTCATCAGCGCGCGATGAAGGGGTCGATTGAAGAGCTGGGCAGCTGTGGCACGTCCTTGTCGTGCGGAATGACCTCGAATGACCTCTGGTGCCGCCCCGGAGATGGTCATATCACGGGTCATCAGCTGCCAATCGCCGAGGGTCGCATTAGACCGCCGCCGGTCATCGCGCTAGAGGCTGCCGAACTGGGGTCGGAGTTGGGCAGCAGCGGCAGCGGAACCAGCGCTGACGACACGACTACTGCGGCTTTCCAATGTGAACGGGAAGGAAATTCCAGGACATGGGCATTCCAGATACCAATGTGGACAGGAATGATGACCACAAACAATGGGGGCGGAGGCACAATTTGCCGGGTTTCGTCAACATGGGCATTGGGCCCCGTATGGTCACATAACTGGGTTTTATCAGCGGAGTGAGATTGCTGGCGTGGCCACAACAGCCAGGCCCACCCAGCATGATCGGATTGCTCGGATTGCTCGGATTGATCGGATTGATCGGATTGATCGGATTTATCGGATTGTTCGGATTGTTCGGATTGATCGGATTGATCGGATTGATCGGATTTATAGGATTGATAGGATTGATAGGATTGATAGGATTTATAGGATTGATCGGATTTATCGGATTTATCGGATTTATCGGATTTATCGGATTTATCGGATTGATATGATTGATCGGATTGATCGGATTGATCGGATTGATCGGATTGATCGGATTGATCGGATTGATCGGATTGATCGGATTGATCGGATTGATCGGATTGATCGGATTGATAGGATTGATAGGATTGATCGGATTGATCGGATTGATTGAAATGACCGGTACGGGCCGGGTACGGATCGCGGCGACCGCGGCTGGCGGCGCGGCGGAACCGCAGCCTCCGACAGACAATGCGGTGGCACGCCGCTATCGAGAGAGAAATTAGCCGTACCTGGCGTCAGCGGCATCCCTGCTATGGCCAGCGGGCGGCGGAGCGAGGAAGTGCGGAATGCCGGGGATGCAGAGGGAGTAACGGCCAGCGGTCTGCGGACGGGTCAGCCGGGCGGGCCGGGGCAGGGGCCGGGGCGGGGGCGGGGGCGGGACTGGGGCCGGGACTGGGGCCGGACGGGGGCGGGAGCGGAGGCGGGACTGGGGCAGGGCGGCGGGCGGTGGAGGAGAGGGGTGATTAATTAACCTATGTGGGTGGGAGGGCACGGATGCTGAGCTCTTTGGAGCGGTGCGCTTTGAAGTTCCGGAGAAAGACGAAGAGGGAGGCGGAGAGGGTGTGCGTGCAATCACATTTTATTGACGAAGGGACGTGCTTCATCCCATAATCGTAATGCACAATGTGCTTCATTGTGCAGCGCAAACGATTAGTCTGAAGAATGCGTAGTTCAACCAGAGTTCATCTCTTATACAATATACATCCATATTGGTTTCCATTTATGCCTGCCAGCTTCATTGCGCTTCACGCATTAACCACGAATTCCCGAATAATGAAATAATTCAAGCTTTACTGACCGAATGCATGTTCACTTCCTAGTTCGCAATACTCCACTGCGTTTGCCAACCTCATAAACCGACGTGAGTTTGAGTTTAATCACCGACTTTGACGTTACCTACAGCTGGATGGACGACTCCGAAGTCTGGCGTATTCGCCGAGCCACGTCTTCAGCTTCACATCAGCTCCTTATGCCATCACGTCCAGCTGCCTGCTCAGACCTCAGCACACCCTGTGATTGGTTTCCTAGTGAAGTGTCCTCACCTTATCCACTTCCTCGAGACGTGGAACGCATATCCGCCGGCGCGACGCGCACGCGCGTGGCAGCCGCGCCAGTTATGCGCCGCGAATGGCGCTGCCGCGCGACAGAATGTCACCAGCGCGCCAGGCTCGTCACCTAATCGCTGACACTGACAGCTCGGTCGCCTCGCCCCATTTTCCAGCCCACCGCCTCAGGCACAGCGCCGACAATGGGCCATTCTGGATTTAGCCGTGCTGCGTCCTTTGCGCATACCGTCTGGGAGGTTAGATAGGGTGCCCGACCGAGAGCACATTTAGCACCTCAACAGGCATTCCAGAGGCTTAGGCTGACGCTGAAGTCCTACATTTCGCAGTCCGCCGCAGGTTTTTCAACGTGATGAGGCGAGCGGAAGCCTCCAATATTTTATCAGAGCTGTTTTTGTTCGGAGGCGGTAGATCTTAATGGTGGCGCGGGTAACACGAGTCGGACCGAACAGGAGCGGTCCGTGATGCCTAACAGACCGGAAACGGCGGCGTTTCCGCCTCAGGGCACGTCCAGTGGCTGCTGAATGGTGCTGATTGACTGCAGCAGGCCGTGGTCTGGCATAGTTGAACTGCAGCAGTGCCTGAGGGATGGGAGGTACGGAGGCACGGAGACGTATCGCAAGGATGACGTATCGCATATGGCATTTCGTCTACATTTCAATTCGTTACAAATGATAGTAGTTCGTGGACCAATATGGACCAAGACGTATTCAATGTCATTGTACAACTTGCAGTACCTGCAGCCTGCTACTTGGTTTATCCGTTAAAGGGAGATAATCACCTTTTGATTTCAATTGCTTTGGCTACCGTTATGATATTAAAATGTTGTTATCTAAATTTAAGAATTGAATAAAGTTATTCCCTAATTCAAAGTTGGAAGGTTGGGAAAATGAATGATCGGTATTTTCCCTCCACTATTGGAAAGCGCAACATCTGGCGCTTTTGCATCAATCTGTTCAACGTTGTTGAATGGGCACTTGTAAACAAATCGCTGACACTAAATAGGTCGCCGTAGTTTAGCTTGGCACCGGCCGGCCGGCCCCAAGCTAAACTGCTGATGTCAATGCTCTTTTTTAAATGATTGTTGATTGTTCATAAAAGTTTGGCACATATTCGCAAAAGATAGAATGAAGGAAACATATTGCATACCTTCATTATAAATAGCAATGCGTAGGGAGGCTAATTTACTGAATTCGTTACCGAGTACTTGCTGAGTACCGACCGATATAAGCGTGGATCGCTTATCGGTAGGAAACTGCCAATATCTTTCGGTGGGAATGTTTATATGCACAATGTGATGAATTTACATCATATTTTGGCCTCGTCTATCGATTTCAGGTGTTAACTCCATTTTTGTGGAAAAAGGTGACTATCTCCCTTTAAAGGGAATGTTTCACCTTTGTATTGGTTTTTAACTTAGATGTGTGTAGGATGGGGATTGGATATTCTTCATCTTTGGCCGTTATTGAAATGTCTAAATTATTAAGGTCATTTTCCCCAAAAATTCTCCGTTTTTAAGTAATTCAATTTCGAATTTGCAAAATGGGGTCTATGGTAGTAGTGCCGCCGCTGATTGGCTGACAGCCACTTCAAGATTGTTGGTCCTGGAAGTCAGACGACTTGTATTTCTCGAACCTTGGCTGGATTACCCGCTGCGAGTACGATGTAAATAACGGCCAACGCGATAGGTTGCGGTCCAAGTTGAAGTTTTTCGCGTTTTTTGAAGTCTCAGTTAAGGTGGCCGCACACTAACTAGGCCATTCGGCGCGCGATATACTGCGACATTCCGCCTCGGAAAATAGCGTCGATACCGCTGAATATCGTCCTTGTTCCGGCGGATTCGGCGCTGTCTGCTCGCGAGATTCCGCCCCGCCGTCCTACAGCATGTCGCAACCTGTGCCTACAGCCTGTCACAAGGTAAATTAATGATGGCCATTTTTCGACGAAGATGTAAGCTTAGAACCACGAAACTTTTCCATAATAAATTTCACAGCGGCAAGAGCATGCTGTGCAAAATGTGCACCTCTGTCTTGCATAGATTCGCCACTGTAGCCTGATCAATTTTGTTGTCCGCGGCTCCGCGGCGTTCAGTCGCCGAAAAAAGCTCGTTCGAATCAGCTTTTTTCCACCGGTCCGCAGATGGCCGGCCGACGACATTCGTCCGCGATTTTTGACGTTTCGGCTGACGCGAAGGCGGAATGTCGCTAAAGATGCGCGGAAAGTCGTAGCGATATCGCGACCTCCGTGCGCCGAATGGCCTAGTGAGCGGCCGCCTTTATGGATTGGTTGTTGCTTTATTATTATAAATATTGAGATATCGCAATGCCTCGCACTCGTCATTGTGTTATGTGCGGAAGAAGACACAGTTCTACAATGTTTGTATTTAAGTCGCCAAAATTGTCTGAAACGATTGTGCCATATATTTCGTAGCGTAAAGGTTTTCTCTATAGCTTTTATAGCTCAATAATGACGTCATCCCAAATAAAAAAACTTAATGTTTATAAAGTTAAGTGACTTTTCGAGATAAAAACATCACCATCGTTTTCAGCAGCACTTACTTCTTATTTTCGACTGCAACCAGCGTATATTTGACAACTTTCAGAAAGGTGAAACATTCCCTTTAACATGCAGTAAAAACTGTCGTTGTTGCGTGTTCCGTGGTGTTCCAGACCACCTTACGGATCATCTAGTGACTCGGACGCTCCGTATTCCACCTGTCTGCATCGACAGCATTGCACTTCCATCCTGCATTGCGTCCAATGCTATCGCATTTCCATCCAGAACGTGCTGTTTCGAAGTTATTCACCTGACCATCATTATTTATGGTCGCCACCGTCGCAGCTACTTATCACCAGCGTGCACCACACAATTTGCATGTCGCAGCTCGCACTCGTCTTCGAACAGCGGGCTTTCAGCGGCTCTCCAGGAGGCGCGGAATCACCTGCAATCATGTGGGACCGAGCTCCCACGTGGCGGCTCGGGAACGCAGCATGATGAGCAGATTCGTCACCGCAGTATCCCTTGGTCGCCACAGCGACCTTCAGTGGGGGCTGGTTTGTGGTGGAGTTTGAGGCGGGCCTGTTAATCATGTGTGACGATAGCAGCGAATTACAATGTGACAGTTGTGACCTATGGTTTTAACTAAATGGAGTGGGGTGCCTGGAATAGATAGCGTTCTCACAGCCGAGCGAGCTAAATGGTTCGACAGAATAGCGCATGTGTGTAGGATGGGGACTGGATATCTGCATGCTTCTTGTAATTCAGAGGCTTTCGTCTATTGTCCCAGTGTCTCTACAGGATTTCTTGGGAACAATGGAAGCCGAATCGATGACCTTTTGACTCTCAGCTGTTCAGCGCAGCCCGTAGCTCTAAGACAGTGATGACATTATTCAAGTTTTACTGAAGACGTGCACATTGCCAGTATGGTTTCAATGATCCGTGTTTTCTCCTATCATCGTCTCTTTTCCAGAATTCGCATCCCAATGCAGCTCTTCCATCCCCCTCAGTAGCACTGTTGCCACACCGCCGAGACCAAACTGGAGTCTGCAACCTCCGTCAGCTATTTTGCTACTCCATCACGGCCTTTCGCCGCAGCTGGACCAGTTATGGAACGAGCCGCGCTTCGAAGCCGGACTGAAAATCAAAGTCCGAGTCAGTCCGCTCACGATCTCACTGATAATAACGGCCGTGTTGCAGCCGATATTGCGCCGACGCTGGAAGGCGAATCAGGAACGGCGCTTTAATTCTACATTCCGCCGACCGTCTGAGAGTTTTGAGGCAAAAAGCCGCGAGATCGGCAGAGCTTTGTTACCAGTTATGTCGGAACAGACGGTTATTTACAGGGGGCGGATGCACTGGTCTGTGTGACAAACGGTATCCCAGCAGTTGATTTTCTGCTTTAAGCATGACCCAAACGCTCGATTCTAGACGAAATTTTCCAAAACAATTCGTTCAAAGAATATGATAAAGGCAGAATCTCACATTCTTTGAGATCGTAGCAATTATATGTTTTTAATTCATATAATGTTACATGCCATCCACCGTTTAGTATATTTGTGTTTACACTGCGAAAATAATTTCGGACGACAATACTATACCCGGCTTCGAGAAAATATATAATACTTAAGCCCAATACGATTTTTTTTAAATCGTTGAACATGTATCCTGTCTCATATCACATCCATTCACCGGTCATATGAACATATCACATCCATTCACCGGCTAACATGAACATATCACATCCATTCACCGGCTCACATGAACACATCACATCCATTCACCGGCTAACATGAACATATCACATCCATTCACCGGCTAACATGAACATATCACATCCATTCACCGGCTCACATGAACATATCACATCCATTCACCGGCTAACATGAACATATCACATCCATTCACCGGCTAACATGAACATATCACATCCATTCACCGGCTAACATGAACATATCACATCCATTCACCGGCTAACATGAACATATCACATCCATTCACCGGCTCACATGAACATATCACATCCATTCACCGGCTAACATGAACATATCACATCCATGCACCGGCTCACATGAACATATCACATCCATTCACCGGCTCACATGAACATATCACATCCATGCACCGGCTCACATGAACATATCACATCCATTCACCGGCTCACATGAACATATCACATCCATTCACCGGCTCACATGAACATATCACATCCATTCACCGGCTAACATGAACATATCACATCCATGCACCGGCTCACATGAACATATCACATCCATTCACCGGCTCACATGAACATATCACATCCATTCACCGGCTAACATGAACATATTACATCCATTCACCGGCTAACATGAACATATCACATCCATTCACCGGCTCACATGAACATATCACATCCATTCACCGGCTCACATGAACATATCACATCCATTCACCGGCTAACATGAACATATCACATCCATTCACCGGCTCACATGAACATATCACATCCATTCACCGGCTAACATGAACATATCACATCCATTCACCGGCTCACATGAACATATCACATCCATTCACCGGCTAACATGAACATATCACATCCATGCACCGGCTCACATGAACATATCACATCCATTCACCGGCTCACATGAACATATCACATCCATGCACCGGCTCACATGAACATATCACATCCATTCACCGGCTCACATGAACATATCACATCCATTCACCGGCTCACATGAACATATCACATCCATTCACCGGCTAACATGAACATATCACATCCATGCACCGGCTCACATGAACATATCACATCCATTCACCGGCTCACATGAACATATCACATCCATTCACCGGCTAACATGAACATATTACATCCATTCACCGGCTAACATGAACATATCACATCCATTCACCGGCTCACATGAACATATCACATCCATTCACCGGCTCACATGAACATATCACATCCATTCACCGGCTAACATGAACATATCACATCCATTCACCGGCTAACATGAACATATTACATCCATTCACAGGCTCACATGAACATATCACATCCATTCACCGGCTCACATGAACATATCACATCCATTCACCGGCTAACATGAACATATTACATCCATTCACCGGCTCACATGAACATATCACATCCATTCACCGGCTCACATGAACATATCACATCCATTCACCGGCTCACATGAACATATCACATCCATCCACCGGCTCACTTGAACATATCACATCCATTCACCGGCTCACATGAACATATCACATCCATTCACCGGCTAACATGAACATATCACATCCATTCACCGGCTCACATCAACATATCACATCCATTCACCGGCTCACATGAACATATCACATCCATGCACCGGCTCATATGAACAATGAACATATCACATCCATTCACCGGCCCACATGAACATATCACATCCATTCACCGGCTAACATGAACATATCACATCCATCCACCGGCCCACATGAACATACCACATCCATTCACCGGCTCATATGAACATATCACATCCATTCACCGGCTCATATGAACATATCACATCCATTCACCGGCCAACACGAACATATCACATCCATTCACCGGCTCATATGAACATATCACATCCATTCACCGGCTCATATGAACATATCACATCCATTCACCGGCTCATATGAACATATCACATCCATTCACCGGCCAACACGAACATATCACATCCATTCACCGGCCCACATGAACATATCACATCCATTCACCGGCTCATATGAACATATCACATCCATTCACCGGCCAACACGAACATATCACATCCATTCACCGGCCCACATGAACATATCACATCCATTCACCGGCTCATATGAACATATCGCATCCATTCACCGGCTCACATGAATGATTCTGTCATTTGACGTTGTTCTTCCTGGTGACTTGGCACCCTTTTAACGTCAGCAGGACGCAGGTAGTGTACCTGTTTGACTAAATATGGCTAAGAAACACCTGTTCCTTCTCCAAGAGTCACATGAACGGCTCCGTTGACGAACCATTAACCCGCGCCGTGCCGGTGCTCGGCGCCACCTTCGCCGTGCCGAAGGGGGGCGGGGGTTCGACGCCCCACCCCCCTCGAACTCGGCTCTTATGGGATGTAGACAAAACCCGAAACACTGTTCGAAAGCTTATAAAAAATAATTTTGAAACTATTTCGGTCATTTTTTTGGCTCAGGTTAATATTGAGGTCCCCAGAGGTCATCAAAGATCAGATTTTCCAGTTTTAGGACTTCGCTCCAGAAACCCCAAACTATCTCGGAAACTATGACAGCTAGGAACAAACGAGAGAAAAAACAAGCGAAAGTTCTTGCACAGTGCAATTGCACTTGGTGTCCTCAAATTTTAGTTCAGGTCAATAGTTTAGGCTCCAGATGTCATCAAATGTCAAAAAGATTACTTTTAGGCAAAACTGTTTTTCTTCTTCTCGCAAATAACGTTTTACCTAATAAATATAACGCAATAATTTTGACGCTATAATGTTTTTCTCGTCAAGGCGCTTAGAATCATATTCATTTTGATCAGGTTAGGTCACCTTATAAATTTGACCTCAGGTCAAGGTCCGGTGGTGTCCAAGTACGTCAAGTTGAATTTTGGGAGACGTGTATCGATGAGACAAACACATTGGTGCCGGTTTCACCTCTCTACTTTCATTATGTCGAGAGTTATTGACAAACAAGTATTGGTGACCTCTGATGACCTCGGCTGACCCTGCAGGGGTCACTGAATACAAATTGCATTTGGGTCATCAATAATGGCCTATGATAACATGATCAGAAGGAATTGGACTGCTATCATACGTATTCTCGGAATAGGAAGCATTGGCATATTTCCCTATTGACTTATAATGGGGAGTTCACGAAATTGACCCGACCTTAGGTCACCGATATACAAAAAATCGAGCTACACGAATTGTAGGTACCTATGACCATATGAAATGCTGTAAGTTTGAAACCAATCGGCCAACCACTGTGGCTGTGGTACGACCGCAAACTGTTTTGAGGTGGAGTTACGTGACCTGGCGGCTGGCCCGATGACATGACCTGAGATGATCCGAGGTCAAGAATTTCACACTATGTGGGTAATTGATGCTCAAACAGCTGTGCCAAAAATGGCGGCCCTGCGCGCCGCTGTTTTTCCGCTATCCTCGAAAAACCTAAGGGCCCCAACCCTTAGGTTTTGTTAAAGGGTCTAAATGCCCCCCTCCCCCCCCCCCCCCCACACACACACAACGGGGCGGCGAGGGTTAAAGCATGCTAGGGTCAAGTCTATTTTGGAACGTGACCAATCCACTCCACAAAAAAAACACAGGTGCACACACCAACGTTGAAGACGTTCCTCCACCGCCAGTGCCGACTGCCGTGGGTCCATGGCTGATGCACATTGCACAGGAAACCACCGTCACATGTCTCCGTCTCCGACCCCATTCCGTGTAGCCCTCCAGCGCAGTCAGTCATCCAGTCAGACCCCGGGGACTGATTAGACGAGAGTTAATTTGTCAGTCTCCGCGGCCGTTTCAATTACTCGTCGTCCGTTTTTGTCGCCCTCGCCCCACGGTCCGACACACCAGCTGACGTCCGCTCCGGACAGACTTCTGTGCCAGACCGGCGGCAAAAAGCTCATGAATAATTGTCAGCCAGCCGCGCGTGTCTGCCGCTGGGGAGCTGATAAAGCGCCGCTGCCGATCGAACGCTGCTTTTTGGAGGGGTGCGGGTGTGTGTGGCAGACTGTTTCTTGTCGGGAGGTGTCTGTCATGGGTGATGAGGAGAACTCGGGGACGGCTGGCGTCGAAGTGGAGGGTGTTGGATTTCAATTGCGTGCTCGTTAGTTTCAAATGAGGTGGGTTGTGAGAAAGGTCTGAGTTATTCGCGCAATAATATTTGATAAAATTGTTATATGAAGTTCACAGCGTTACATTCAATTATTTGAACATGTACGTCCACTGTGCCCACTATAGTTTCATTCTCCGTTTGTTATTTTCTCGTATATTCGCAAACAGGCAAAGGAACGAACACTTCATACCAAGTACTTCTTAAAATGCGGCTAGACCAAATGTCACGGAGTACGGACGTACTCCATGGAATTACGAGAGCAATAAATCCATAAAGTCTCACATGCATATCGCTGATCTCATAGAGTCAAACTTGAATTACTTGACTGACTGTGAGAGCTTGGCTGACTTGAACAGAAGTGGGCGTAACTGTCATTTCCTAGCAAGGCAAAGCAAAGTAAAACAAAACAAGTGAGAAGCGCGTGCGCCCAACCAATGAGATCATCTAATGGGCCTGGGCAGATGCTTCGCTGACGTACCCTCCATAGTTAAAGGCTTACCAGCGCGGCGTCTGGAGAAATCACTGACGACATAATCCTTAGGATTAAATATCGCACCTCCTCAACAGTCCAGCAAGCCCTGGTCTAAGCTCACCCATTCCAGTTGGCCCTGGTCTAAACTCACTCCTTCCAGTTGGCCCTGGTCTGAACGATGAAGACCATAGCGTGGGAACCACCCTTCCCCCCAAAAAACACCGGCCGCCACGCCACAGCACGAACAACATAATTACACAGTTCGCCTTCCATTGGGCGACGTGGTATCGGGATTATTGTAACTAGTTACAAAGGAGACAGATACATATACAGATACAGATACATTACATATGTTTATTCATCAAGGATTCACAACATGGTCGCTTTTCACCTGACACGTCAACAGTGGCGGATCTAGGTTTCGAGTTTGGGGGGGGGCAAAAATTTCGCTCCGCGTTTCCTCGACGAACAATTGTTGAGCGGAGGGGGGGGGGGGCTGGCGTCGGGTTGTAAGCGCGAAGAGTCGTTGAGCGGGGGGGGGGGGGAGGGCGTCAAAGAAAATGCATTTGTTGGGTGAGGGGGAAGACATCAGGTGAAAAAAATGTTGAGCAGCATAGGCGTCGCCACCACTACGGACAGTGTCTGTACAAGTTGGCAGATCTCCAAAAACTTGTACGTACTGTCCGTGCAAGTTTAAGGGTTTTAGGAACCATTTGAAGGCGCACAATGGGAAGTATTTTTATCTTACAATTTTTCATCTCACAATTATTTATCTATCTGGTAGGTTTCGAAAACAAATATGGTAGCAATTATTCTATTAATTTAATGGTGCTGGAAAATTGACGTTTTCTTGATAAAATACCCTAGATATGGTGGCTTGCCAGACACGTTCACCCGGCACACCGCGTCCAAAGAGCCGAAACTTTTTTTTTGTGATTTCGATCGACAATTGTGTTTGCGAATGAATTCCAATGACCAACAGGAAAGTGACTGTGGTGATAGTTATGTTATGCAGGTATGTAGTCAGGGGGCTTCTAAGGCAGCTCCCTGGAGCTTGGGTGGGTACTTCAGGCCCGCCCGGGCTCCAGAGGGGAGAACGGTGACGATGATCAGACGGTGTAGCTTTCATTATATTTAAAGTTGGAGCACCAAATGGAATACCGAAACTCCAATGCCAGCCTCATAACTCCAATTAAAAAAACATTGTATCCTTTTTAGGCCAGCTACGTGCCTCCTCAGACCGGCTGAGGGCCCTTTCAGACCGGCATAAGTCCAGCATACTCCAACGACCCTCTCAGGTCTGAATAATGCCCTCTTAGATCCCTGTCACACACACACACACACAGACACACACACACAGACACACACACACACACACACACACACACACACACACACACACACACACACACACACACACACACACACACACACACACACACACACACACACACACACACACACACACACACACACACACACACACACACACACACACACACACACACACACACACACACACACACACACACACACACACACACACACACACACACACACACACACACACACACACACACACACACACACACACACACACACACACCTACACACACACACACACACACACACACACACCGAGGGCCCTCTGAGGTCTGACAGGGGCCCTATTAGACCGAAATAAGACTTATTAACCCTCGCCCTACGGGAGCTCTTTTCACCTTCACCAGTTTTTTTTGGGGGGGGTCAAAAACCTAAAATTTCTGGAATCCGAGATTGTTATTTGAAAGAGAATGGCATTTTCGATCTTCGCTGAATTACGTTTGCAATTTGCAATAAAATCTGTTGTATACGATTTTTCAACTATTTATATTTTTACCGACATGACGTCATTAAAACATCATTATCTCCCAAACGATTAAATCAATTTCAAAGAAATGTTTACAGCATACGTATAATCTCATCAGGTCAAGTAACCAGGGGTCTGATTCCCTCCCTGACTTACGAATTATTTTCTTCGTAAGTCGTTCATTTGGAATTACCATCTCACCACTTACGTAAATTCTGAACTCTCTGCCGACAAGTTGCGATTTTTTTATTCTAATCTCTTTCATATATTTCTAAGGGGATTGAAAGCCAATAGTTACAAGCTATTTCCTATAGCAATCTCAACATTTCCATTACACTAAAATTATAACAGAAATAGAAAGTAGCCGTTTTCACGAAGGATTATTGCGCTAAAAAGTTTCTGAAAAGGTTTTTGAAAGTTTTAAGAAGTTGTGGTATAGAATTATTAGTATATTATACATTCCAAGAAATACATTACTGATTTAGGCAACATTATCATTATTCAATAGTTATGGAAACATGTATTGAGCTCATAACAAATTTATGATACAAAATGGGTAATTTTTAAAGAACATTTGCGTCTAGAGTCCATTCGTTCAGTTTAGCATACCGTCACACTAGTTACTAAATATGGCAGCGTTATGGATCACAGGTCTGTCTGCGCATGCGCAGCGATGTGCCAGCATAGATTCGCCGCCGCTTCCGACCCGCGTGCCGCACGCACATGGACAAAGCCAAGCCGCACAGGCCGGCCGCCGGATTGGGCCGCATTGGGCGAGTCCATTGCGTCCAATTGCGTCACACGCCACAGATAGTTTCTGAATCGTTCTGAAGTTTTGACAAGTTTCAATCGGTTGATGGAGATCCGTCGACTGAGATCATCACAACTGACCTATCAATATTTATATTGCTAATTACCACCAAACTGCAATTTTGTCAACATATTATATTCTTACCAACATATTACACAATTCTGAGGGACATTTCAAGCCAAAAATCGCATGTAAAAGTTGTGTAGTTAAGGAATGGAACGTCGAAACTTTTAAACTAAGACTTGTTACCAAAACTTGTTAAAACTTTTCAGAATCTTTTCAGCGCAATAATCCTTCGTGAAAACGGCTAGAATCACTTTTGTTTTGTCTCGGAGCGAAAACTGTCATCGCCGAGCCGTCGCGGTCGGAAGTGTGTCAATATAATGCACTATTAGTGAAGATAATTACACGCAGATTGTTCCACTCATAACAACAGCAGAGTGGGTGGTTTGCTTTGCCCCGGTGGTCCACTATACCCCACTTTCCTCTACGATTATTAAGCATAGCAATATTTTATTATTACATTAAACTATTAAGCATACATTATCACATTATTAAGCATACACACTACACAGCTAACTCAACCATAACACAGACATGTTTTTCTCCGCCCTATTTGCAGACTCACTGATTACACCACTTTGTCGCCACAGTCTGTCCACACCTGTCAGATTCATACCTTCCATTACCTCAGCAGTATACCACCCATCGGGTCAGCTATGCCTGCCACTGACATCCACTCTGGACGCCTTCTCAAGACTCTTTCGCCGCTTTCAAACGGGCGGCAAATAGCCTGTCATCACCAGAGTTTGCCTTGCCTCTCAGCACTCAGCACATAATCGTCCCGGTCAATGGTTGCCAATCCTGAGCACGACATTCGCACGAGCCGAATACCACTTCGACTGGAAATGATAATAGAAATATTACACCACAAAATTACAAGACTTCCATTTTCCCAGTCCATTCATTTTTGTTGAACACGTGAGAAAAAAAACCCAGCGGGAACCACTTATCACGCAAATTAGAATGTTTCCTCCGTTTAAAACCACATGAAGGCGGTTGAAGCAGAAACACCGATTGCGGGAGCCCCTACCACCGGCCACCATATCACCGGCCAATTGATTGATGGCGTCGTGGCACGCTCATCGCTGTCTTGTCCAGCTCTTGTCCTATCGATCGTTCGTTACGGTATGAGCGTGTACGGATCGTGCGGCGTGACACAGATGTCTCGCGTGCAGAAGGTCATCAACTTTTGTGCGCGAGTGGTCAGTGATCGCAGACGCTGCGATCATATCTCTGATGCTATCGGACAGTTCGGCTGGCTGCGAGCGGCTGAATGGGGTGTCAGCAAAATTTCCGCCGCCAGGGGCGCTGGGCAGCAATGTGACCCAAGCGGCGATTGCCGCCATTGGCGACAATGTATTGAAGGGACTATCCTACCTTAACATTATATTTGAGTTGAGATAGCCATTTTTATGGCAAGGCATCGAAATTAAGTATGGTAGCAGTTAAAACAACAATGATCTAATCAAAAAGATATTCGAGTTTGATTTTGACATCTGTAAAAATAAGGCCCATGTGTATTTGAATAGGGACTCTAAACCGACAGCGTCGTCTCTTTACCCAACTGGTAATGATAGTCGACTTGTTTGAAGGTCAGCCTTGGCATATTTTCGTCTTTCATTTCTCGATCCCCGGTGGTTCGCAATCTAAGCCAATCTAGACACCGGGTGGTTCGCTTTTTCTGCGCAATAGATGTCGACAAAAAATTGTGCCATATATTTGGCAGCACAAAGGATTTCCCTGTTATAAAAAAAAATGACGTCACCAACCCAACTTTTCGCTTAAAACTAAAAGTTGAATATCTTCCCAGATAAACATTTTTGTCGGAAAAAAAAGTTCACGAACATGTTCAGCTGACCTCGCCTGACATGTAGACATATAATTAAGTGTGATTCGACAACTTTCACAAAGGTGGGACGGTCCCTTTAAGTCACTGTTTGAAGGTGGCTCTAAAAATAGTTACGATCGAAAGTGCTAAAGGCTCACGTCTCATGTGGTTCGCTGAAGCTTTCTGAGTTGAATTCTGCCATTTTGTTTATGATATCAATAATTGGGGTTGCACAAAATCGCGGAAGTCAACCACGCGTGGTGAACCGCCATAAGGGCGAGCGGCCCATCCAGCTTCAGCGGACGATCAACCATATCGACTCGCCGCGGCAGCCGTCGTCGGGGTTGCTGGCTGCGGCTCCTGGGCGGGCAATCTTTCTATCCACCGTGGCTTCGGGCCAAACAACAACAAAATATTGGTGGCTAACAACAATGGTTGTACATTTGATTGTTAAACTGATAAACATTCATATATTTAATACAAAATATGGAAGAAAGACTTTCACTGTGTATTAATTGCGATGTCACCACAGATGGAACTTACTGTTTGAAACACTGCTAAAAAAATATACTCACCTTCGATTGAGCAGAAGATCGTATTGTCGACACCTGCTTATGACATCCTGCTGGAGCAGCACAGACCGCCATGCTCTCCAGACAAAATGAGGAAAATACACAAACTTTCATATAAAATACGGCAGGACCAACGACTTGCTAAGTGCGGTGGCATATGGTCTAATTTTATTCCCTGCTCAGTGCCCCTCCCTTATTCCCTCTGCGCCGCCGGCACCATCGCTCATTCCCATCACCATCTTGTGTGGCCTTGATCGCATGATAAATATAAATAATGACGGTATACTAAAATACTGCCGTTCACCTGAGTCGCAGCCCTCGCCACCGAAGACGACGGCCGGCCGCGGCGAGACGACATGGTCGATGGCCTGCTGGGGCCGGACGGCCCGATCGCCCTTATGACGGCTCGCCACACATGGCTGACTTCGGGGCGATTTTGTGCAACCCCAATTATTTATATCATCAAAAAAGGGCAGCATTTAACTCAGAAAGCTTCAGCGAACCTTGAGAGACTTGGCCCTTTAGAATTTTCCATCTTAACTATTTTTAGAGCCACCCTCAAACAGTGACTTAATGCATTGTCGCCAATGGCGGTGATCGCCGCTTGGGTCACATTGTACATCAGCGCCATCTACATCCTTGTCAACTGATATGCCCCATTAACAGAGTACCACACCGTCTGCGCAGTCCAGCGACCTATCAGGACTGGTACTCCCGAATACATCAGCGAAACATCGGTCCGATAGCCCACGAGCTACATGACTACAATACCCGAAATGCTCGCCGTTTAACACAGCCACGAGCCCGAACGGAAACAGGGAGGCGCCGACTGTGTATCAGAGGGGTCGCTATGCTGAACTGTATACCAATTTTGATCCACATGTGCCATCGGGCCGTGGAGAGTTGAAGCGCACAATCCTGTCCAGACGCCACTGAAAAGTATGTATGTGTATTGTATATGTCGTGCGCACTTTGTATTTCGTTAGAGTGATGCATGCCCAATGTTTGATCTCGTTTGACGTGCAGTGGCGGATGTATGGTTGGGCAAAATGGGCAATTGCCCCCTCCCCAAAAACGAATTATCGGTAGGCAAACGTACGCCCCCCCCCCCCCATCAAACCGTTCCGAGAGGGTGTGATTTTTGTCCCGGTAAGTCGTGATTTACGCCCCCCGCTCAACAGTGGCCACGGTTTCGGAACTTTTACGCGGACACACAATGTCATCTAACACCTGGAGGGGAGGGGGGGGTGTCTTATCTCTGGCATGGTGGGTGTTTTGTGGTAGTTCTATGTACACATGATCTGGCCTGGGCCTGGGATTCCCATGTATGCAATTCTTACGAAGATTCCTAAGTTTTTTTTTCGTAAGAATTTTCTTAAATCGGTATTACCATCTCTCAAGTAAGTGGCCACATTTTTCAGTTGACTCGCGATCGAAACTTGCTCTTCCCTGCCGTGTCGGTGCCCAGATTAGATTGCTATCATTGCTAGATTGCTATGTAGATTGCTATCAGTGCTTCGGTAATGCAATTGTATAGTTGTAAATGCGCCATAAACAAACAATCGCCATTTTTTGGCATGTCGTCTGAAATGCTTGTCGAAACGTGAAACTTTAATTTGGGGGTAAAGTGGACCTGGGTGGCCCGCTTTGCCCCGCTATTCACGAGATTGAACGTATCTGTATTTCATGTGGAAGGCCGCATTAAAGATGTTCAAAGCGAATAGCTTAATTGGTTCGCTGATGTTGTTATCGAGTTATAAACTTTTGGAAAACGCTCGAAGTGCAGAGCATATAGCTGCTTTGCTGCCGTTTATCTGGAATTACAGGCTGTTGGACTGGGTGAATTACCAGTACATGACATTGGTGTTATTAATTAACATATTTCAGTATTTGAACGAATACTACCTGGAAAATGACGAAATAAGTATTGTAAATAAACATTGTTTTAATCGAATGGGGTAGAGTGGTTCACTTTGCCCCGCGATTTTTTTTCTCACCCGAAACATGTTTTGGTTTCTTCGGTGTCGAATTACACCATTTTATATATAAAATGATTAATAGAAGTCCTAGATAAAATTCAACCGAATGAAAATCAGAGCTGGAACACGAAGCTACCCTTCGGGCACATTTGTTGGTAGATTCCGGTTGCCACTAAAAATATATATGACGCCATTCCCTATCTAGTCCGCTATACCCCACTCTCCCCTATTATGTGCATGTCGGCACCATTGGAGGATAAGATATTGTTTTGTAGTCCGCTCAAGGTCCAAGGATTTACTGCGCGCTCAACGTTGCCCTATGGTATGAGCTGAAATGTCTTCAAAAACAGAATTGGATACAGAATGTCAGTATTATACCAAATAATTTGTTTGCACTAACCAGGGGCGGAACTTTATATCTCTTTGGAAGGGCCCGAGCCCCCCCCCCCCTGCTGAGCTGAGCCCCCCCCCCCCAATGGTGCTCCGGGCTCCCCAATGTTTTTTTTCTCTCAAAATTTGTGCCCTTCCAAAATTTCAAGGACTACACCCACAGATTGTTCTGTTTTTAATTTTGCGTATTTCATTACATCAAGATGTGATTCCATCTTAGGAGTATTCCATCTTAGAAGTATACGAGCATTGATTCCATCTGCGACTGCTTTTTCGATTACGATATAATGGATTAGTTGGAAGCAAGGATTGCCTTCTGCTAACAAGTCTGTAGATACAAGGTTCAAGCGTTCTGGTTAGCGAATAGCGGAGGAGGAGCATGAGCAATTAGCCATCGGGGTGCTCTATTTAGATGGTGTTTAATATAATTAGTCATGTAAATGTATTGTTTGCCTGGAATAGGCTGATAGTTAATGCAATCTTTTTGGCTCCCAGGTATTGCAATATCCTAAATATCCAACATCCGTGCCAAAATAATACGTTTGATACGGAGGAACATCGAGGGGATCGAGCCATCAAAGGGCATCGGGCCAGGGGGCCTAGGGGGCCATGGCCCCTCCCGAGGTTGGCCTGAGAGGGCCCTTGGTTGACCTGAGGAGTCCTTGGTCAGCCTGCGCGGGCCTCGTTGGGCCTGGAGGGAGCTCGGTCGTCCTGAGGGGGCCTCCGTCGACTTGAGGGAGTCCTTCGTCCGCCTGAGGGAGTCCCAGTCGGCCTGGAGGGCCATTGCTCCGCCTGAGGGTTCCCCTGCCGGCCTGAGGGGCCCAGTCGGCCTGGTCGGCTTCAGGGACCCTTTGTCGGCCTGATGGTCCTCTGTCGGCCTGAGGGGCCTCTGTCGGCCTGAGGGGCCTCTGTCGGCCTGGCGGGGGCTTCGGTCGGCTTGGATGGGAACTCGGTCGGCCTGAGGGGCCCTCGGTTTCAGTTTCAGATTATTTTGTTTAACAAAAAGATATATAAATTAACAGACAATTGTGGATCGGCGCAAAAGCACAAGCTTAAATTAAAGCGCCTCTCCAACATAACTAAATTGAACAAAACAAAACGAAACCAAGAAACAGGTAACGCCGGCCCCGCCAACAGCCCACCGAGCAGCCAGGGGAAATGCAGGTACCAGGCGGCCAGATAACGGGCGGCAACAGTCGGGCTAGCGTTTGTGAAGTGTTTGTGTTACTGTTGGGTGTTAAATCGTTGAGTGTGTGCTATGAATGTTTGCAGGTGGTGTGCGATGAGTATTCCTTGATTTTCATTGAGGGTGTGGCCGAATAAAAGTGCGTTGAGCTGACATTTATAAGAAAGGTTATCAAAATTTGGAATAATTGTTCGCGCTGCGTTGAAGAGGTGTAACCTGTTGTTTGTGTATAGTATGGGCACCAGAGTATGTAGTGAGCAGGGTCTTCTTGTTTGTGCCCGCAAGTGCATGTTGGGCTAGGTGCGCGCTGAACTTTAAATAGGTGTGCATGCAGAGATGACAGACCGACTCGCAATCCAGTGTGGAGTGTATTTTCTGTTTTTGTGCCTACTGAGTTCAGTGTTGGTGGCTCTGGTGCCCCAAATCGCTGTCAAACTTGACGAGCGAAGTCAAGACGGGATATAGAGTATTTCGTAGAGATTCAGGAAGAAGATTCCATTGCCGGATAGTGGCGGGAATGAAGGACCTGCGGAAAGATGCTAAGCGAATGGGAGGGATTGAAAGAAGTTGTGCGTTGCGTAGTCTGAGTCCAGTAGCGTATTGTCTCGTGCCCGTCAAGAGGTTCGTTGCGTATGAGGGAAGAGGAGGGTAATTGTAATACAGTCGATGGAGAAAAAACTTCGTGGATGAGCCGTCTGACATCTAGTCGCTCCCAGCCTAAATCATTAAGTAGTGCATTAAGTTGATGTTCGGAATATTGCACCTGTCACAAGTCCAGCGCAACGATTCTGTAGTGTCTGGAGTCGAACTGAGTCGGTCAAAGTCAAGTTACCGTCGTAGATGATATCACAGTAGTCGAAATGCGGTCTAATGTATGCTGTATATATATCGTTGAGTATAGGTCTTGGGAGGAATTTTGTGATGGGGTAAATGGGTCCTAAGTGAGAGTTGATTGTCCTGATGATTGTATTAATATGCTGATGGAAGTGGATGTCAGTAAAAAATGTGAGTCCGAGATGTTTGTGGTTCTTAGCGCTAGGTATCTGTTGGCCATTAAAGGACAATCTTAGGTCATAGTTGGTGTGCCTGTTCATGAATGTTTGTTGTGTTGTTTTATCTGCATTAAAAGTGATGGACAAGTCTGTACCATATTGACTGATGATGTCTAAGTCATTTTGCAGTGATTGTCTGTGTTGTTCAGGGGCGTGGAAACTACTTTCAAGTTGGGGGGGCGAACTTTTTTTTGGCAGATCTGGGGCAAAAATGATAGCTAAAAGGAGCGATACATTGTATAGTCACCCGTATCTAATGCAAATAGGCTCGCCCAATTAAAAAAAGGTAGTTAATTTTGCAACAGAAACAAAAGTCACTAGAAAATAACTGGTTGACATCATGCAGGCAGTGCGTATCAGGACTTGAGTTAAAAAAAAACAAAAAAAAACACGGAACTGGAGCACAAGCTAGGTCTGAAATTCAGAGCCAGAGTGTCGAAATTCCGAATCTGAGCATACCGTCGGGGTCTTGTATGCTTAACATTGGTTATTTACCAATCGTGTGCAAAGCACCCGTTTCAATCACCTCCGATGTTGGGGGGGGGGGGGGGGTGGCAAAGCCGAGACACACTCCGATCACCGCCGGGTCGAGAAGGGGCCAAAGCCGAGACACACTCCGATCACCGCCGGGTCGAGAAGGGGCCAAAGCCGAGACATACTATAATCTCCGCCGTGGTTTGGGGAATGGAGCAAAGCCGAGACACCATGATCACGTATCACCGCCGCGATGAGGGGGAGGGGGGAGGCAAAGCCACGCTCCGATCACCGCAGAGACAAAAGGCCGACAGACACACTCTCTGCTGAACGTCGTATGAGCAAGGCCGACATGACACATTTGTAATGACGCTTTTGACTATAAAAAAACGGATGGACCACCCTTACCTATCCCATGCTAAAAATGATGGATTTAATTCACTATGTAGTGCCTTAAAATAATTAATGAATGGTATCAATAACCTCCAAAAAAGCAATAGAACAATATGAACGAGAAATAGGTTTATCAACGTTACGACGTAGAAATATATCCTATTAACAGGTGTTGGTTGTATTTAGCAGCGTTTCCATGCTACACTGTATATACCTACACATGGGCTCTGGCGGATCCAGAGGGGGGGGGGGGGGAGGGCATCAGTGGCAAATCCCTCCCCCCCCCCAGACACACAGGAATCGTGGGGAATTCAATTCAAGTAGGTATGCCACCCCCCCCCCCCCCCCCCCCCGCGCGTTCCCTGCACTGAACGTGAAAAACAATAATCTGAGGAGAAAACTTCATGAAAACGGATTGTTTTCTCTCGAGTGATTGCATTTGAAGTTATAATGTATTCCTTTCTTTCAATGATAGACAAAACAGTGCACCTGATGCCATGGGCATAACCACCTTCCGAAAGTAGGGGTGGGGGGGGGGGGGGGGCGGAGGCACTTTTAAGTGGATTTCTTCCATGCAACGTCCATGGCGCTATGTTCAAATCCGAAAATGTTACTGGGGACTGATCCCCAGTGACCCCAATGGTGGTTACGCGCCTCCCTGATGCAATTCAAGCAGCCCTAGTAACACTTAACCCGCGCCCCGCGGGGGGGGGGGGCAGAACCTGCCCCTCTCGGATTGTCTTAATAACTTGAAAACTATGATAGATACCAACGAGAAAGTTAAGTACCTTATGCTCCATTATTCTATGTCTTCTCACCAAATTTAAATGAAATTGGTGTAGTATTTTGGGAGATAAAGACGTTTTAATGACGTCATGTCATGCCATTTTTGGTGGAAAAACGATAAATGTTTGAAAAATTGTAGAAATAGATATTCGAAGCAAATTGCAAATAAAAACATCAAAAGAAATTAAATGACATTTTCTTCAAAATGGCTATCTCGGATTTGCGAAATTTGGGGTTTTTGACCCCAAAAATAAAACAACCGATTTTTTCGGGAAACAAAATCCACAAAGTTAATTTTTGTGAATTTGAAAAGTGAATTTCTTAAGCTCGAATACCAAAATAAAGTGACCGGCCCAAATTCGCCGAAAAAATTGGCACTTTTTTGCCACAAAAAAAAATCCCCCCCCCCCCCCACACACACACGAAGAGAGGCTGGATCCGCCAGTGCAGATGGGAAGGTGCAAACCCACCTCCAAATTCAATGAAGTTTCTTTGAAATTTGCTTTCAGTTTTAATTAGTTTTCCTTTGAAACTGCATCTTTGTTCCATAAAACACATGCAAATTTCCGTTTGCAATGCCGTTGATCTAATTCAGAATTAAAAGATCATGTAAAAGGTGGGCGGATTGCCGCCACCTAACTCCAAAGTTGGGGGGCGTCGTCCCACCCAGGTCAAAAGCTGGGGGGGGCGAGTTGCCCCCACTGCCCCCACTGCTCCCACGTCCCTGGTGTTGTTGGCTGTCTTGTGGATGAGAGGAGTATAGGGAAGTGTCGTCTGCATAGAATAGTGCGTCATTCTCGGTTTTGTTGGATAGGTCGTTCAGGTATATCAGGGTAAGCAGAGGTCCAAGAACCGAGCCTTGAGGGCAACCAGCTATTTGTTTGTGTGTGGCGAAGATACGCTATTACCCACACGGACAATTTAAGTACGATCTTCGATATATGAACTTAGCAATGCCAGGAGGGAGCCAGAGATGCTGCATTGAATTTCACATTTCGCAATTAGTGCTTCGTGCCAAATTTTGTCGAAATATTTTGAAATGTCGAAACAATTGCAGTGAAGTTATTGTTTTCGTTCAACGACCAGTACAACTGATGAGCAAGATATACAAGTTGAAGGTGTGTACTGTGACCCGGACGGTAGCCACTTTGCTTCTCAGTTAGAAGATTGTTTTCAGTTAGATGTGAGTATATTTTAATAAATACCAGTTTTTCCCAAATTTTAGACAGGTTCGGAAGAAGACTTATTGGCCGGTAGTTGGTTGGATCTGAGTTGGAGCCTTTGTTTGAAGATAGGAGTAATGCATGCTCTTTTCCAGGACGAGGGAAATTTTCCTAATTGGAGGGATTTGTTAAAAAGCTTGGCAAGTGGATTGGCAATTAGCAATGCTGACATTTTAAGTAATTTGTTAGGAATTTTATCTGGGCCTGATGATTTGCTTACGTCTAAGAAATTTAAGATTTTCAGGACCTCTTGATCGGTTACTTGGACCTCTGCTAGTGGAAGAATTAGGGGTAATGGGGGAGTGATGTGAGGAATCGGTCTGCCATTTGTGCCTAGTCGAGTTTGGGTGGCAAAGTAATCATTGAGAATGGTCGCTTTAGTAAGGTCATCAGTGACTGGCGTCCCGTCTTGACTGATGGGTGGTGGTATGCTGTGATTTGCTTTCCTCCCAGTGAGGCCTTTTAAGATGTTGTGGTATGAACGTGGATCTCTTTTTTGTTCCAAAAGTTTAGCGACTTGTGATTGAATGTGTAAGTTTTTCAGTCGCTGGTTTGTCTGTCGTCATGTTTCGTTGTCGTCTCCACTGTTCCCAGTCGTTAGGAGTGTCACGTCTTTTTGCAATGAAAAACAGTCTGTCTCTTTTACGAATTTGTCGTTTGAGCTCTAGATTAAACCAAGGCTTGTTGTTAGATTTTGTTGAGAAACTTTTCTGTGGAATTGAAGCTTTCGCTGCTGACAAAAGAGCATCAGTGAAATTCTCAGTTGCTTTGTCAAGGTCGCAGTCCAGTAAGTTGTCCCAGTCAGTATTCATCAGCAGTCTTGTTAGTTTGTCAGCATCTCTTTGTCTATAGTCCCACAGTTGTACCACTTTCATTAACCATTGATGGATTAGATATTACAATTAGATCTCTAAGGTTAGCAATGTCATTTGTCTCCGCATACCGTGTCGGCTGAGTTATGAGCTGTTCAAAGTTGGATGCCAAAATGTATTCATGAAGAGCAACTACGTATGACATTATTGGGCTATGATTTGAAGACTTTGGGTCGATGAATGTGTTGCCAGCATTGCAATCACCAAGGATAATAATGTTATGGGGAGAGTAAATTTGTGCTAAAGCAATATTTTCAGTTAGCTTGGTAAGAAATGCAGAATGCTGGACTGATGACAAATTAGGAGGTACATACACTGAACATATTATCATTTTTGTTTGTTTTACCTTTACAAGGCACCATATCCATTCTACTCCAGTTGATTCTAGATCAGGTAATCTTTTTACGGGAAGATTATTTCTAACATAAATAGCTACACCCCCTCTATTCCTGTCTGTGTCGTGTCATTGGGTCATGGAAATTGTCAAGTGAGAAAAAAAGAAGGATGTACTTTGTCATCAAGCTTGGTCTCAGAGAGGCAAAGTATGTCTATGTTATTGAGAGAGGCAAAGTGGGAGAGCTCGTCAAGGCGGCAGCGAGATGTAATGGATTTGATATTTACATGTCAAATGGTGATGTTGCTACTGCTGTGACCTCCAGAGAGGGTGGAACTTGTGGAAGAGTGTGAAGAGGTAGAAGTCCCGACTGAAGCCGCCCGGTGCCTGGAGCCTGGGCAAAAATACATTAGGGTGGTGCTCAGCAGATGTTGCCGGCGCAGCAGTGGGTGGGCTATAAACTTAGGTAAGTAGCACATGAACCTTAATCAGTTGAGCAATATAACATATTTAGACAGGAACTGAATCCACTTCGGTCGACTTTAGGGGCTCTCGATCGGCTTGGGGAAACTTCGACCGGCTTGGGCAGTCTGAGGAGCTTTTGTTGGGTCCCGAGGGACTCTTTGTCGGCCTGAGGGTCCCTTTTTCGGCCTGAGGGGGCCTCAGTCGGTTTGAGGGGTTCGGCCTGAGGGGCCCTCGGTCGGCCTGGAGGGTAACTCGTTCGGTCCCTCGGTCGACTTTAGTGAACCTCGATCGGCTGCAGGGGCCCTTAGTCGGCATGAGGAGTCCTTGTTCGGCCTCAGGGCCAATCGGTCGGTTTAAAGGGGTCTTTGGACTGAGAGCCCGTCTGTCGGCCTGAGTGGCCCTCGATATGCCTTAGGGAACATCGGTCGGCGTAAAGGGGCCCTGAGTGGGCCTGAGGGATCCTTGGTTGGCCTGAGTGGCTCTCGTTTGGCCTGAGGGACTCTCGGTCAGCTTGATGGGCCCTCAGTGGGCCTGAGGAACCCTCGGTCGGTCTGAGTGGCTCTCGTTCGGCCTGAGTGGCTTGAAAGGGATTTGTTCGGTCTGAGGGGCCCTTGGTCGGCCTGAGGGGCTCTCGGGAGGCCTGAAGGGGCCCTAAGTTCGCCCGAGGGGTCCCCAAACGGTCTTAGGGGGCTCCCAGTCGGCATGAAGGGCCTCCGCTTGAGGAGCCCTTGGTTGACTTGAGAATGTCCTTTTTGGTCCTGAGGGGCCTTCGGTCAGCTTGAAGAGGCCCTCGGTCGGCTTGAGGGACCTTAGTCGGCCTGAGTGGCCCTCGGTGGGCCTGGAGGGGTCCCTAATGTGCCTGTGGTGCTCTTCTGTCGGCCTTAGCGGGCTCTCAGTCGACTAGAGGGGGAGATCGGTCGGCTCGAGTGGCGCTTGTCATGTGTCGAAATTTTGTTGCTGTCCTTTAAAAAACGAAAGATATAACCGAGAGATCAATTTCAGTTAACTAGTAACTGGTCAATTTTATACGCTGAAAAATAGAAATTGGGGGAAATTTGGGATATTTTTTCCTGTATGAAACGGACAAAACGGCGATATATAGTATTGGACATTTGGTTTCAATTTGAGCATTCGGCCGTTGCCCAGGGGTGGTAAAAATAGACTATGGTTCTCCAACCAAATCGGAAGTTGGAAAATGGTTCTCCAGCAACACTAATGCAATATCGCTCGTTGAAACAATATTTATATTTATACTCTTGTGAAATATTGATCATACATGAAAAAATAAAGTTGCAGAAACTCTGATAAGCTACTATGTAGCTGATGCAAGATTAAAGACATTGTCAAGTTCTTGAGGTCCCTATAGAAGAAGAGAGTATAGACAGGTCCTAAGCAATATTTGTCATTTAATGTGAATATTTTTTCCCCATTTATGAGACAGAAAAGTGTACCAGTAATACCAAAGCTATGCGTCACCAAAAACGATACATAAAGAGACATAAAAGAAAAGTGCAACAAAGAGCCTCTTGGGCCCTCCGAGGTTGCCCCCCCCCCCCCCCCCACTACCAGTCTCGCCCCTTCAAATCACCTTACTCTACCTGCATAAAAGAAGGCTAATCCCACGAGTATTTATGAACTAATCCATTCTCTGTAAAGTATTTATCTAATATAATTTTGAAGGAAGCAAGTGCCACTGCATCAGCGAAATCCCCTGGTAGCATATTCCAATGTCCTACAACCCTTTTACTGAAAAAATACTGTCATAGCCTAGTCCTACTTAGTCTCATAATGAGTTTATGCTGATAACCTGTACCTCGATTTTCCCTATTGAACTCAAACATTCCCTTTAAATATCCAGAATGCTGACCATTTACAAATTTGAAGACTTCAATTAGATCTCCTCTTAGGCAGCCTTCTATATCTAAGTGAAAACATACCCAATTTCTTTAATCTATCTTCATAAGGTAAACTACCAAGACAATTAACCATTTTTGTTGCCCTTTTTTAACTCTTTCTAACAACCAGCAATCTTTCTCATAAGTTGGAGACGAGGCTTGTACACAATACTCCAAATGTGGTCTAACGTATGCACTATGCACAATACAGTTTTGTTATTACCTTTTAATTGCTGTAAATGCACATAATCATACATAACCAATCATAATCATAACCATAACCAATATCCAATCATATGATGCATAATCAAACTTGACCTAACATTTACAGCAATTAAGGTCGCAGGGACCCATGTTTAGAACGTGCCGCTCACATTCGCTCGCTGCACTGCAGAACCTACCAGGGGCTGTCGCGCCCCTGGACCCCCAGACCATCTCATAGACAGCATGGGTGGAGCTTTTCAGAGCAAGTTGGTGGGGCAAAATATCATATTGGATGGTTGCTTTGCATGACGGAGGTTAAAAATGAACAGTTTAACACTAGGAAGCCTTCAAATCTGACAAACGTTGGTGGGGCAGAACATAAAAATGGTGGGGCCAAAATCAAAGTTGATGGGGCAGTCTCCGCACAAACTTGGGGGGTGAATATTACTGAACCAAAGGTCAAATACAAGCAGTTTTTAATTTAATCAGACTTTTTACAGGTAAGGTACACAACATTAACACCGGACACATCCTAATGCCATGCTTTTTATACTATTGGTGATGAAGTCAATACTACCGACACACGTCACCAATAGCATGAAAAGTATGTTAGGGCGTGTCCGGGGTTACAGTTGTTTACCGTTTTCTCCCTTCAAACTGACAACCCTTTGCCTGTGATGACTTTCAGACACCAACACACCACCAATAACATGAAAGTTTGATGTCTTTGATGTCCCAAATTACCACAACACTACCAGTAACGTGCCAAGTCTGATGTGTTGACATGTTAAGTTTACCCTACTTGCTATGCGATTTATTTTATCCACTTTTTGAGCAGCTATATTATTAATTATTTGAACTTAACCTTACCTTGAACTCTGAAGGAGGTGCTTCACATAATTGCTAAAAAAAATAACATGCGTCGCTTCCGAAAGCGACGATCGCTCCAAATCGAGGCTTTAAAATGCTTCCATCATGTCTCCATAGTCATTGGTCAACAATCTAAAATATACTCTGGGTTTCTAAATTTGTTCCCAAATTTATACCATTTCTACTATGCAGCGAAGTTGACTGATAAAACCAGCGGATCCGCGGGTTGGACGGCGGAGAGTCTCCCGTTCAAAGTCAATGAGTGGTCTTCCGCGGTTCTCCCAAACCGCTGTCGACTGAAATAGTAGTTTGCAGACAACTTGGTAGTTTTGTATGGTCTATAAAAACAACTATATTTGTTGTATAATATGCTGCCAAACTTATATCACTGTTGCTATATGGGACGCGTATTTTTTTTTGGTAGACTGTGCATTTTCATGTGTGGGTAGAAAATGTGTGATATGTTTCATGTGAAATGTGAAAATGTGTAAATGTGTTTCAAATGTGAAAATATGCTCCATGTGTTGGTAGAATTCAGTAGAAATTGCCCTCAAATATCCCACGATTCGATGTAAAAGGCACACGCATGTAAAAATGTAGCATGCGGCTCCTCTGATGGATCATTTGTGATGAAAAAATGGCCAGCCTGGCAAGAAAAAGACAAATTGTGTTCTCCGACGTCGTCCAGCAGGACGGGTCATTTTACCACCCCTGTCGTTGCCCCCCCCCCCCCCCCCAACCGATTTCATAAAGTTCCACCACTGGCACTAACAGTACAACCAAATATACTTTAATGGACGAGCGCCTGACAAAATATGTGTTATTGGACGTGCCGAAGGCGAGTTCAATAAGAAATATTTCAGGCGCGAGTCCATTAAATATGTTATCATGCAGCTGATCGCGCGATTCAATAATCCAATTATTCATGACCAAATATGGTATGATCCAATAACATAAGTGTTATTTAATCCTGTATAGAATCCAATATCACTTCCGGTGTTCTTTCCATTGGCTTCAGCATTAAGGCTGCCCTACACTGAGTCTCGCATCGCTCGGGTGCGAGTCTGCGAGGTGGCAGGTATGCGAGGTTGTTAGATCGGGGTGGCGGGCGACGCGAAGCGGCTCACGTGTCGGAAAAGTCGCAGACTTGCACGCCAGATGATATTGTGTGTCAATACGGTCAATTGTATTATTTATCTTTGGAGAAACTCACGCGGAGTGAAAACCACGCAACCTCGCATTGCGGGTTGCGGGGTTTTCACTCCGCGTGAGTTTCTCCGAAATTAAATAATAAAAGTGACCGTATTGACACACAATACCATCTCGGGTGCAAGTCTGCGACTTTTCCGACACGCGGCCCGCCCGCCACTCTGACCTAACAACCTCAAATGCCTGCCACCCCGCAGACTCGCACCCGCATGCGAGACTCAGTGTGGGGCAGCCCTAACGATCCATACACGCATGCATTTATTGGTAAAATGTGTGTAACACGTGCTGAATAGGAAACAGTCTCTCAGTTGCATGCTATCAACAATTAATCAACAATAAATACACTAGCACTAGCACTGCAACCAACGCAGTATCACTTTGGGTCCCAAGGCATGCAACCCAAAGTGCTACTTGTCCAAGGCATGCTTGGTCAAATCAAGTGCTTCGAATTAAAGCTCACCAGGATCCTCACATGATTGATAAATTGCTGGTTCTACAACATTCTGAGATTTCTGACGTGTAAACTGCGCTTTCGACACGCGAAGCTGTTTTCGCTCATAAGATTTAATCAAGGATAGTCCAATGCTGAATAGACTTCTTTTTCGAAGCATATCTGTGCGATCAGAAAATTGAGTGAACAGTGTCCACGTTCTGGCTTCATCACTCCAGTCGACAGCATGTTCGAGAACAAAAACACCCACTAATGACTGGCTCCGGCAGGCGACGAGGCGAACGAACGTATAACCGGTGTACAGAGACTGAAGACTGGAAGGACGCACCGACTGAGAACGATGTAAAACTGAATAAAACTTAACCCGCGAGTTACTGGGGTATATGCCATAACGCGACTTACTGGGGGGGTAATTTGTTGCCCCCCCCCCTCGGATCTCCGGAACTACTGGACCGATTATAAAAATTAAAACGGCATTCGATAGTCCTGCGAAATTTATCGAAGGAAACCTAATATTGTTGACCTCGGGGTCACCGATAACGTCACAGGTTAGGTCAAGTACAAAATGTTTGACCGTGTCAAAAGGTCTCGATGGATGGAATTGTCGCGCAAAATTGCGATATTAAACGCATAAGCAGTCGATAAATCGGTATGATTCGTATGTCTGACACTTCTAAGTACCATCTTAAGTTGTTTATGACCCTGGGTCAGGTCAAGGTCATCCGAGGTCACGAGGTCAAACTGAAAATTATGGTCATTAGGCGTTGTAACACATGTGTATGGGTTTGTTTTCGTCTAGAACGCGAAAAAAGACCTTAGAACATTGTTTCATCCATATAAATAGAAGTAAAAAGCAAAAAGGGAAATGTTTTTTATGCTGTGAGAGGTGGTCGATTTTTGTCATTTAAAGGTCATAAGTCAGTCATTTTTGATGATATCGACTTCAAATTTGGTACACATATTCACCGAACACGTCTCGATCACATATATTCCGGTTTTTGGATAACTCTGATTTTGTGTGTGGTAAATATTGTTAACAACAAATGTATTTGGATTTCTCAAATTTTGAATTTAAAAAAATAAAAAATTCGAGTTCGCAGTTTGATAGCCCGGTCTATTATTAGTAATTTGATTTAAGACAATTTGATTTATCTTAAATATTGTGTTTTTGACATCGTTTTCCGCAAACCATTATTTTTCAACAAAAACTGAAAACATGACGTCATTCTGACGTCATTTCCGGTTGACCTATCATAATCTCATCTTTTTCCTTTGGCCAACATGTGTAAAATTGATGTGAGAGAAGTTGTGACGATACTGTTATTGATTTAGGAGTTATTGCAAAATAACGGGAGGGAGGGCAAAACAATAGCTCGTGTTACCCCCCCCCCCCCCCCCCCCCCCAATAAGTCTCTGGTTAATAAAGCAAATACAACTAGAAAGGATGATAGGATATATACGAACGAATAACAGAAGCTAGAAATGGAAATGGAATGGAGATCAAATAAAAAATAGGGAAATGAAGAATGACAGGGAAACAAACGGAAGGGGAAACAGAACTAAGCAGGATATATAGGAAAACGGAACCGAAAAAAAGTGAATTAAAAGATTAAATCACTGAACGTCAACGGAAAGAGAACGATACAAGGAACAAAAACCGAAACAGTTCTGTCATAAAAAATATAAATTACACTAGAAAGAAAGCAAAACATAAACTCGCCTGTTCGGAGCGCCGATAGACCGAACAGCCCGCCCGGCCGGACCAGGCTCCTCTCATAGCGCACCAACGGCCGCCGGGCAGCCAGACGGAAAATTGCGCGGGAAATGACGGCGCAAGTAAATGATTGGCCCTAATTAAATGTCATCATTTCCAGGACACGGTTATCAGCCTGTCACAACACTGATGCGGCGGATTTATACTTGCAGGTGCCGTTTGCGGCGCTGGAGAGCGGCCGCTTTCAAGTGGGTTGAAAAACGTATGAGGACATCAACGAGACATTGCGGCAGAGAGAGGACATTTGGCCGGAAGTTTCTGCTCCGCCTCCCGCACAGCTCGAGACCGTTTATGTCTGATGGCAGCAGTGACTGTCTATTTATGACGTTGTTGGTATGGGACCATCCCAGCAAATCCACCTATGGTTGTGCCGCTTGGTGCCATGAGTGGCTGGTAAGTTCTCAAGCTATCAAGTGGGCATTACTTGTTTCGAATATGGTAAACCACCCAATGTGTATAAATAATAAATACTAACAAGCAATGTGCAACACTCTGTTTAATCGCGTTTACGGGTTTTACGCGTCAAATAATATGTACATAATTTACATACCATGAAATCAGACAATGTATGTACAGAATTTTGTAATTTGATCATAAATCTATTTAAATTCACGTTAGCATAGGGTTCCTAAATACCTAGTGGCAGACAGACATTTTCATTTCCACTGTTCGGTGCGCGTAAGTACGTCATGTGAGTTCTCCCATGACGTTTTTACTGTGAAAAACGCGTTTTTGCGTGAATGTGGCCTTTTGTAGGGCTTAATTAGTGGATCCGTGAAACCAGGTTAGCCGACACGCCTCTACTGAATAACATGTCAAAACTGACAGCCCAGGAAAATTGGCCTTAGAACGCAGGTGATCAAAACTGAAACAGCTGAAAGAGCTTCAAGGTGTGTCATGCATCTTAAACGGTCAGTACACCAGTGAGTTTTTCACACGTAGCGAGCTTTCGTCTTCTCGCTGTCCTTTTTACTCTCCTCTAGGGGTTATGTCTACAAGTTAAACCGCGACTTACTGGGGAGGGGGGGCTATTCTTGCCCCCCTCCCGTTATTTTGCAATCACTCCTAAACCAACACTAGTATCGTCACCAAACTTGCAGTACCTTCTCTCACATCAATTCTACACATGTTGGCTAAAGGAAAAATATGAGGTTATGATAGGTCAATCGGGAATGACGTCAGAGTGACGTCATGTTCTTCGGTTTTTGTTGCAAAATAGTGGTTTGCGGAAAACGCTGTCAAAGGTACAATGTTTGCGATAAATTAAATTGTCTTAAACCACATTACTGACAATAGACCGGGCTATCAAACTGCTATCTCAGATTTTTGCGTTATTTTGAAATTCAAAATTTTGAGAAATCCAAATTCATTTTGTTTTGTTTTTACAAAATTTTCACACAAAAATCAGAATTATCCCAAAACCGGACTACGTGTGATCGAGACGTGTTCGGTGAATATTTGTACCAAATTTGAAGTCGATATCTTAAAAAATGACCGACTTATGACCTTTAACCCGCGAGTTACTGGGGGCTATTTTTTGCCCCCCCTCCCGTTATTTTGCAATAACTCTTAAACGAACGCAGCTATCGTCATCAAACTTGCAGTACCTTCTCTCACATCAATTCTACACATGTTGGCAAAAGGAAAAATATGAGGTTATGATAGGTCAATCGGGAATGACGTCAGAGTGACGTCATGTTCTTCGGTTTTGGTTGCAAAATAATGGTTTGCGGAAAACGCTGTCAAAGGTACGATGTTTGAGATAAACTCAATTGGCATAAACCAAATTACTGACAATAGACCGGGCTATCAAACTGCTATCTCGGATTTTTGAGTTTTTTGAAAATCAAAATTTTGACAAATCCAAATACATTTTGTTTTGTTTTTACAAAATTTTCAAGAAAAAATCAAAATTATTAAAAAACGGAATACATGTGATCGAGACGTGTGCGGTGAATATGTGTACCAAATTTTAAGTCGATATCTTCAAAAATGACTGAGTTATGACCTTTAAATGACAAAAATCGACCACCTCTCACAGCATTACTATGCATAGAAAACGCATTTCCATTTTTGCTTTTTACTTCTATTTATATGGAACAAACAATGTTCTAAGGTCATTTTACGCGTTGTAGACGAAAAACAGCCCCATAAACATGTGTTACAACGCCTAATGACCGTAATCTGAAGTTTGACCTCGTGACCTCGGATGACCTTGACCTGACCCAAGGTCATAAACAGCTTAGAAAGGTACTTAGAAGTGTCAGGCACACGAAACATACCGATTTATCGACAGCTTATGCGTTTAATATCGCAATTTTGCGCGACAATTCCATCCATCGAGACCTTTTAACACGGTCAAACATTTTGTACTTGACCTGACCTGTGACGTCATCGGTGACCCCGAGGTCAACAATATTATGTTTCCCTCGATAAAATTTCCAGGGCTATCGAATGCCGTTTGAATTTTTACATTCGGTCCAGTAGTTCCGGAGATCCGAGGGGGGGGGGGCAAAAAATAGCCCCCCCCCAGTAAGTCGCGTTATGAAATATACCCCAGTAACTCGCGGGTTAAATGACAAAAAACGAACACCTCTCACAGCATTACAATACATACAAAATGCATTTCCGTTTTTGCTTTTTACTTCTATTTATATGGAACAAACAATGTTCTAAGGTAATTTTTCGTTCTAGACGAAAACCAAGCCCATAAACATGTGTTACAACGCCCAATGACCGTAATCTGCAGTTTGACCTCGTGACCTCGGATGACCTTGACCTGACCCAAGGTCATAAACAGCTAAGAATAGTACTTAGAAGTGTCAGACATACGAATCATACCGATTTATCGACAGCTTATGCGTTTAATATCGCAATTTTGCGCGACAATTCCATCCATCGAGACCTTTTGACACGGTCAAACATTTTGTACTTGACCTGACCTGTGACGTGATCAGTGACCCCGAGGTCAACAATATTATGTTTCCCTCGATAAATTTCCCAGGGCTATCGAATGCCGTTCGAATTTTAACAATCGGTCCAGTAGTTCCGGAGATCCGAGGAGGGGGGGGGAGGGGGCAAAAATACCCCCCCCCCCCCCAGTAAGTCGCGTTATAAAATATACCCCAGTAACTCGCGGGTTAAGAATCACCCCCTCTTAATTTCATGTCTGTCAACTCTTCAAGGACGAAGGACGTTCCTGTTTCCTGTTCTTCTACAATTTACATGTAGCATTAATTTCCGAAGTTTCGCTACGTTTTGGCGGAAAACCGAGCGTTGAACGTTAAAGGGAACGGTTCACCTTGTCAATGGGGGTTTGAGTTGAGATAGCCAAGCTGTTCTCCATGCTCGAAAATTGACTTGAGAAACTTTCATATCTTCATAGAAACGCCTCAATTAATTAAAATTGGCTTACCGGAGTCTTAGAAGCCGGAACGAGTATCCGTCCTATCTCCCATCGCTAATTGGCTGATTTGACGTATGATTATGACGTATGGCTTGGGAATAAGTAATATACATTGCAATGTATAGCGCTGGACAAGAACATGCTGTTTCAGTACCTTATTCTCTTCATTGCACGAATAAGCTTTTAAATATATATCATGATAATCGTCTATAAACACTTTTCTCAGCAATACTTAGTGGAATTATACGTCACGCACGTGCAGATGTCATTGCGTGCTTGTTAGCAATCTGATTTCGCATTAATTCACCCAATTCAGAGGACAAATATGCATTGGAACCAAATAACTGACATTATAATTTGCCTTTTCCGCGTTCATATATATTTGTATGGCTTACTAACAACATGATAATTAATTTCTAGTGTATCTCAATCATTTGCGTTTTGTCAAGTTTTTTTTAAAAGGTGAACAGTTTCCTTTAAGAGAAGCACCGAAGAGTCATGCTTCAGTGCTTCGGCACAACTGGACATTAGTGTGTTTATGTTTCAATGCACTCCATGACGCAAGTTGCATGCAAAACACATTAGTTAACTTTTAAGTACAAAATACAACAACAAATATTGAGCATTGTGTGAACAGTGGTTTACTGCACTCCACTCTCCCTGTATTTAGCGTTGTGCAGTGCCTATTCCCCGATGCCTCTGGCACCTATTGGTCATGCACCGCTGCCCACTAATTAAGGACCGCCACTACTAACTACGCCTGGTTACTGCTGTGATGAAGTGCCCCGTGTTATTCCGACCATTGACGATGCAACAACACATTCGCCTGCCCTGCAATTCCCTTCGTTGGCGTGGCGCGAGGAGGCCCCTCTCTCAGTGTGACTCACGCGCGCGCGAGCGGCGGCTAGGTCACCGTAGGTCACATGCATGCATATCACGTCCGCAACCAGGCCGCGCGGCAGACCCATAGGAATCCGCTTACAAGCCTGTCAGTCGGATAGCCTATTTGGGAACACGTTTTTCGATTCAGGCGACACTTTAGCAGGTGGCGGAGCGGTGTCGCCTAATTCCCCAGACAATGCAATCGGATTACGCGACTGGTCCGACCGGAGAACGCCTGCATCGGCTGTATGATCTTGGAGGGTTTTCTTGTTGAGATCGTATGCGAAATGGATGCCTCGCTCGTCTGACGTCAAGCTATCAATCATGTCCAGTTGTCGGCGCTGGTCTGCCTCAGAGGAGCTGCCTGTCCAGTTGTCGGCGGTGCTCTTCCTCAGAAGAACTGCCGACGACTGTCATTTAAATTCTGTCTGAGTGCTGAAGACGGCGCCGGACATGATGGAATGACGCCAGGGGCGGAATTTATATCTCTTTGGGAGCCCCCCCCCCTCCCCAAATGGTGCTCCGGGCCCCCCAATGTTTTTTCTTCTAAAAATTTGTGCCTTTGCAAAATTGCAAGGAGTACTCGTACAGATTGTTCTGTTTTGAATTTTGCGTAGGTATTTAATTACATCAAGATGTGATTCTATCTTAGGAGTATTCAATCTTAGAAGTATACGAGCATTGTGATTCCATCTGCGACTGCTTTTCGATTATGATATAATGGATAAGTTGGTAGCAAGAATTGTCTTCTGCTAACAAGTCCGTATTTCCAAGTTAAAGCGTTCAGGTTAACGAATATCGGAGGAGGAGCATGAACAATTAGCCATCGGGGTGCTCTATTTAAATGGTGTTTAATATAATTTGTCATGTAAATGTATTGTTTGCCTGGAATAGGCTGATAGTTAATGCAGTCTTTTTGGCTTCCTGGTATTGCAATATCCTAAATATCCAACATCCGTGCTAAAAGAATACGTTTGATACGGAGGAACATCGAGGGGATCGAGCCATCAAAGGTCATCAGGCCATCGTGGCCAGGGGGTGGGGGGGGGGGGCTAGGGTGCCATGGCTCCTCCAGGAGATTAAACGAGGTCGGCCTGGGGGTCCTTGGTTGACCTGAGGAGCCCTTGGTCAGCCTGAGCGGGCCTCGTTGGGCCTAGAGGCCGGATTGGAGCTTGGTCGGCCTGAGGGGGGCATTCCGTAGACTTGAGGGAATCCTTCGTCCGCCTGAGGGGGTCCCAGTCGGCCTGAAGAACCATTGTTCGGCCTGAGGGTTCCCCTGCCGGCCTGAAGGGGCCTCAGTCGGCCTGGTGGGCCTCAGGAATCCTTTGTCGGCCTGGATGGGAACTCAGTCGGCCTGACGGGCCCTCTGTCGACTTTACGGGCCCTCGATCGGCTTGAGGGAGCCTCGGCCGGCTTGGGCGACCTGAGGAGCTTGTATTGGGCCCGAGGGGCTCTTTGTCGGCCTGAGGTGCCCTTTGTCGGCCTGAGGGGGCCTCAGTCGGCCTAAGTGGCTCTCGTTTGGCCTGAGGGGCCTTCGGTCAGCTTGAGGGGCCCTCAGTGGGCCTGAGGAACCCTCTGTCGGCCTGAGTGGTTTTCGTTCGGCCTGAAGGGCCCTCGATTTGCCTGATGGGCCCCTGACGGCCTTAGGGGCTCTCAGTTGTCATGACATGAAGGGCCCTCGGTCGGCTTGAGGAGCCCTTGGTCGACTTGAGGAGGCCCGTTTTCGGCCTGATGTGCCTTCAGTCAGCTTGAGGAGGTCCGTTTTCGGCCTGAGGGGCCTTAGGCCAGCTTGAGGAGGCCCTCGGTCAGCCTGACGGGCCCTTAGTCGGCCTGAGTGGCCCTCGGTCGGCCTGTAGGGTCCCTAGTGTTCCTGTGAGGCTCTTCTGTCGGCCTTAGAAGGCTCTCGGTCCACTTGAGGAGGCTCTCGGTCGACTTGAGGGGCGATCGGTCGGCTGGAGTGGGTCTTGCCAGACATGAGCGGGCCCCAGAATGGTCTAAGAGGGCCATTGGCTAGGCCGGAATTAGCCCGGGGGTCTGAGAGGGGCTTCAGTTGGCTTGAGACGGGATTTGCCAGGCCTTAGACCCTTAGGTTCCTTGTCGTTCTGAAATGACATTTGTCAGGCCTGAGAGGGCCCTATGCTTGTCTGAGAGGTCCTTTTGCCAGTCAGAGAAGACCTTCAATCATCCGGGGGGGGGGGGGGGGGCTTTTCCGGCCTAAGACAGCCCTAAGTCCCTAAGACCCTCCGCTTCTTTCATAGGATCATCGGTTCACCAGATATGACCACCGTCCGGTCTGAGAGGGCCTTACGCTTGTCTAAGAGGGAAATTGTCAGATCTAAGAAGGCCCTGTGCCAGTCTGAGAGAGCTCTCGGTCATTCTGGAGAGCTTTAGCCGAGCTGAGAGAGCCATTGGCCGGTCGGAAGCAGTCTTGCAGCCTCGAGTCGGAATCTCAGTTTAGTGGAGTCGGTAATTTTTGCCGGAGTTGGAGTCAGTTATATTATGCGACTCCGGCTGTCATGTGAGGATTATGTATGGGACGTGTTTTTTTTGTTGTTGTTCAGATTACATTTTTAATTGGCCACCGATGGCGATAATTTAACATTTTACGGATTCGAAATTGTGCTGGTTGGTCCTTTAAAAAACTTTAAAAGATATGACCGAAAGATCGATTTCAGTTAACTAATAATTTGTCAATTTATGGGCTGAAAGATAAATTTGAGCATTTGGCCGTTCGACCCCCCCAACCGATTTAATAAAGTTTCACCACTGAATGACGTCGTCTGTATTCATGTATTTGTCTAGTAAATGCGTGTTATTGCAGAAAACAGCGCGTCGCATGGGCTTAGCCTTGTAATAGAATTGTGATGAATTATGTGAGGCGAAGTAGTGTTATCGTTTTGTAACGCCGATCAAGGAGCATGCTGTCAGGTGATGTTTGTTGCATCGCAATTCTACACACATTGAGTCTATTTTGTCTATTGTGTATATTTTGGACAAACTAGTTATCACTGGCCTAAGTTGATATCAGGCTATGTATAATAGATATAAGGTTACCCACAACTAGCCTGAGGGATCTCACTCGCGTGTTTGCATTGCGAATGGCGTAACCAAGTCAGTCTGTTGTTTTCACATGTCTTCAAATGTAATACAAGTCTAGACAATTTAGGTAGCAGCCGGCCCCATGTCTGTATCATCTTTCCGGGCTTACGTAACGCCTGAGCTCAGCGGATGAGTCGGGTGCATACATGTCGGCAGCTCCGGACATTCCTTTTTGATCAGCTGTCGATCCCCGGGTCAGAGTTTCACATTAGGGAGCAGTGTGCCTGCTTCGTTTGGCTCTTGTTATTTTTGCATGGGTCGTTTGGAAGGCTGCTGTGCAAGCATAGTCGGCAGATACTTCTGTCACAAAAGTGCGATGCATACTAGGGACTGCGCTCATACAAAGGGATGCTCATTCATCTTTTCAAAGGATATCACTCATGAGAATGTTGTTTCACCGACCGGATGGCGCACATGCCATCACAATCAAAGACACGTGCCACTGTCCACCTTGTCCACGATTCTGTCCAGCAGGACCGGTCTCCGGTCTTCGGTCTCCGGTCTCCGGCGCGCGAGCCTCTTCCGCACGACTGGCCGGCGCCGACGGATCGGAAGGGGACTGCCGACATGCTCCCGACCGCCCGACAATCCGATCGTAATCCGCCGCGGCCAGACGGAAACACGTCGGTCGGTACGGGATCGATCTGTGGCTTTTTCTGCGCCTGTTGCTATCGACAGCGATTGACGACCCCGGCGCGCCTGCTGCTCCAGTTGGCGGCGTCAGCAGTCAGCACGTCAGCAGTCAGCGCGGCGTCAGCAGTCAGCACGGCGTCAGCAGTCAGCACGGCGTCAGCAGTCAGCGCGGTGTCAGCAGTCAGCACGTCAGCACGGCGTCAGCAGTCAGCACGGCGCCAGCAGTCAGCAGTCAGCACGTCAGCAGTCAGCGCGGCGTCAGCAGTCAGCACGGCGTCAGCAGTCAGCACGGCGTCAGCAGTCAGCGCGGTGTCAGCAGTCAGCACAGCACGGCGTCAGCAGTCAGCACGGCGTCAGCAGTCAGCACGGCGTCAGCAGTCAGCAGTCAGCACGTCAGCAGTCAGCGCGGCGTCAGCAGTCAGCACGGCGTCAGCAGTCAGCACGGCGTCAGCAGTCAGCGCGGTGTCAGCAGTCAGCACGTCAGCACGGCGTCAGCAGTCAGCACGGCGCCAGCAGTCAGCACGGCGTCAGCAGTTAGCGCGGCGTCAGCAGTCAGCACGGCGTCAGCAGTCAGCACGTCAGCACGTCAGCACGGCGTCAGCAGTCAGCAGTTAGTACGGCGTCAGCAGTCAGCGCGGCGTCAGTAGTCAGCGCGGTGTCAGCAGTCAGCACGTCAGCGCGGTGTCAGCAGTCAGCACGTCAGCACGGCGTCAGCAGTCAGCACGTCAGCACGGCGTCAGCAGTCAGCGCGGCGTCAGCAGTCAGCACGGCGTCAGCAGTCAGCACGGCGTCAGCAGTCAGCACGGCGTCAGCAGTCAGCACGGCGTCAGCAGTCAGCGCGGCTTCTGGTTCCGTCGAACAGAGGCGCTGGCGCAGGCGCGCATTGAAGGCAGACGTCTGGAGAAACGATCGATTGGTAGG
>JAXIVJ010003990.1:0-12500 GCA_036785665.1 Chirona hameri
AGAAAAGTGTCCTGATTACCGGTTCTGACAGTCGTTTTTTGCGGCAAAGTACAATTTGTCATAATTTGAAAAATATTGATATTTTTACATGTGACGTCACAACAATCTTGCGTCACCAAAATGAGTTGTGACCAAAATATTCCAAATATTCATATTAGTCAAGCATGTAAAAATATGAATATTTTGTTCCTTCAAATATCACCAAATTGCCCAGCGAACGAGTTGTTACTTGCTGTAGTAGTGTTGTTTACATATTCTGATTCAAGGATAGAGTTTTCCGGTATGACACCGGTAAACTCTATCCTTGAATCAGAATATGCAAACAACACTACTACAGCAAGTAACAACCTCGTTCGCTGGGCAATTTGTGATAATTTGAAGAACAAATATTCATATTTTACATGCGTGAAATGTGAATGTTTGTGCTATGGCGTCGCATGAGTGGAGTTGATGAGTAGCGTGCGTGAACCTGAAGTCACACCCATAAATATACGTGCTATACCCTAAATGTGTTTGTGTAAATAAAATGTGTGGATGTGCCTTCTACTGCAGCGAACATTGCAGCTACCGGTACAGCATCTTATCAAAAGATGCGGCCTTTTTCAAGACGAGTGACGACATTATTTTGAATTGGAAATCCAATGGAATTGACGAAGTTATGGGCAATAATATTTCTAGGTCATCATGACTTAGCGTAAGTCAGCGTAACGCAAAAACAAACATTAGACAAATTTAATCGAGATATTGCAGGTTCTGCGACCAGCTACCTATCAAAACATGCGTAATTGCACGAGCATCTCTCGTAATTTCAATTGGATAATCTGTTCAAAATTAACAATCATTTACTCAAAACCTGGAAGTCACGTGTACTATTAGGGACAATACATTATGGATGTGCTTTCTACTGCATGAACATTGCAGATACAAGTACGACCACCCATCAAAAGATGTGTGTTGTCAAGGACGAGTGCCGGCATTATTTTCAATTGGAAATCCAATGAAAATTGACAAGTTGGATGGCCAATTATATTTCTAGCTCATTAACTTAGCGTAAGTCAGTGTAATGCAAAAACCAACATTGGCAATATTGAATAGTAATATTGTAGGTAACGCGACCAGCCACCCATCAAAACATGCGCATTTTCACGAAGCATCTTTTGGTAATTTTCAATTGAAGAGGTTCAAAATTGGACGAAAAAATTTACTTAAAACCTAGTCAAATGATGTTTCAAATTTGCGTGTATTACCTTGGACCACAACAGCGGCGATAGCGAAATCTAGACGGAAACCGCCTTGTGAAACGGATTTTGAACAATGGTGAGCCAGCGAGGAAAGAGCCCTCTTGCAATTCTGTTACAAACAATGATGCATTTCGGTGGCGGTCTTGTTCAAATAGCGAAAACGAAGTGCGGTAGGGAATACAATGACGTTTGCGATAAGTCACCAAATTTGTCCCTTTAAAAATAACTCCACGGTTTATTTGCGTTGAAAACTCAGCAACTAGTTCCTTTTGGAAGAAAACAAATCAGATTTGGATGATTTCTCAGTACTCCCGACAATTCAGGCTGTCTCCGTTAAAAACTAATGTTAAAGCGTTCACAATTCCCTCCAAATTATAATACAAAAACAGTGCAGTATGTCACAACTCAAGCCACGTCGGGCTCCAAGAGCAGTAGCCGAGGGCTGGTAATCTCTGCCGGCCTGTGTGAGCTACACCTGACACGGACAGCGGGAGTAGTCTGAGAGACGGGATGGTCTGTAGTGTTGCCCGGCCAGACTATCAGATCGGTGCGGGGGCACGGAATGGAGCATCCCCGGCCCCAGCCTCACGTCATTGCCGGGTACTCTGCAGCCACCAGTCTGTCGCGCACCAGGCCACGCGCAGGCCATGCTCCGGCATCCGCGACCACGATCGGACCAGAGTGTTTGGCCGGCGGCCTGGCCGGCCTGCAGGTGCACCAAACCGGGCCCGCTTGCTGATCGGCATCTGAATCCCCCGGCCAGACCCCCTACACGCGACCACCGCGACCCCCTGCCCCGCGGTCCGGCCGCGGATGGCGTCAGCGGCGGCGGCCGCGCGAGTGGGGCGAGTTACCGGGAAGCGGCGCGGCCCGCGCTGCTCCCCTGCCGCGGGAGGGCGGGATGATCGTCATCGAGGGGGCCGACACGGGCGCTGCCTCGGTCGCGAAGCGCCGTCGTGTAGAGGTGGTCTTGTACGGCCGGCCGTAGTCGGAGTCGTGGTCGTGTGGCTTGCCTATGGGTCTCGTATATCGTACAGGTGGGGTCATCCCCCATTGGTCATCCTCCAACTCTGTCGTCCTCCACCTCCACCTTGACGAAGTCGGTGGACGATCTCGGGGTACGCAGCGTGATGTCCCTTACGTCCCACCCTGCGACACACAGACACAGCGGGAAACGTCACACAGACCTCACTAGCTAACAACAAACTATAGCGAACTTCAATTATTCACGGACTGAGGAACATAACTACCTGCTCGCCTGAGCTACACAACAACACGTCTGCATCTTCTAACTTTGACACAACACGGACACTCGGAACTGACCTGCCGAGGAGCGCTGCGCTGTTCAAAGGTGATGGCCGACACCTGGCCCACCGTCCGGCTGGGGCAGCACCTCATCACAGCGGCGCTCACCGCCGCAGCGTCTGGCGCAGCGCAGTCCTCAACCAGGCCGAACTCGTCCCCGCGCGCCCCCTCCCTCGGCCTCTTCCTCAGACACGTCCAGCACGACACGCTCTCCAGGTCGGAGAAGCAGATGAGCCCGCTGGTCCGAGTGTGGGGCCCTCCTCTTCGCCTCCACTAGGTACTCTGTGAGTCGACTGAACCACACGTCCACAAAGACATCAGGATGTATCAGAATGCACGATTTCATGATGTGTTTTTCTAGTCACAATTATGAGAAAAAAAGAAGAGAAAACAAAGTGTGAAAGAGAGATGTATGATGTAGTACTGCAAAATGATATATATATAAAAAAACTATTATTTGTAAGGTCTGACACAGAACAATACAGGGTAGGCACCACAAATATACACAGACATGGTGAACAATAAACTGGCAAGCTTCATTGTGGATTATTAAATAAAGGAGAAACATCACTAATTGACGAGTATCGAATATTTATAAAAAAGGACTATTTTCGTACTCCTTGGACTCATCGGCCACTTTTCGGTCAAACATTGTCATATTGAATCGGCCTTTGGATCGGACATGATTTGAAAATTTCCGATCTTTACACAACTATCAGAATGGTTACTGTTGGGTACCCTGCCCATTTAAATACTAGCTGATGAAAAAACTGTCATTTTCAAGGTAACTTGCAAAGGAAACAAAAGAAAGCATACTCAAATAGGTTGAGCTATGTCTATAATGCTTAATAGGGAAATAATGACCTTTTGATTTTGCTAGCAACAATTTCTTTAGGCTACCGTATGGTTTAATAATTATTTTATTTAATTAAGATAATGAAAAATATCCCAAATAAAAGTTGGTAAGTTTGGAAAAATTACAAAACAAGTACCTTGTGTACTTCATGAAGGTCATTGACAAATTCGTCCTTCCCTACCATTGTTTACATCGAGGTGCGGCATATTTTTGGAGGCTCTGTGACGTTTCCGATCAAACTGAGCGCTGCTCGACACACGTAGCTAGCGCTTTCGTTCACCATGGCAACCAGCGTCAGACAATCAAAGCCAGCAAGGGAACACGTTCTGGCTTTTCATTTGGCTCACGCCTGGTGCCATAGTGAGAACGAAAGCGCTACTAGCGTCGTTCGAGCAGCGCTCTGATCCGTGAAGCAATCCGTGAAGCATCCGTGATGCATGATGACTATATCAGTATAAGTCCATGAATAACAACAACATGCAACTATACCAACTCGAATAAAATAAGGGCGGATGAATTGAACCCAGGCTAAGCTAGTATTCGGCAAAGCATTCGGCCTGCGCCACAATAGCAAAAAGGTGAGGGAATGCATATTGGATACAATATTATTACGTCACATGTGTCTTAAGTGTCAACTACTATGAATACAGTGATAAAATACCTTTAGTAATGATTAACCAAAAAAATCAAACTTAAAAACAATCATTTGATAAGTCTTTAATTAGCTTTTCAACTCAAAATCAGATATATTTTTTGCAAATGCTACACAAGAATTGGCACCAGTGACGTCATTAACAAGCTGCTACGGACTTGGGTAATACTAATCAGGAACAACTCGGCCACAATGGTTAAGTGCGCCGAGAAGCATGACATATGACTTTGTAAACAAATCGCGACGCTAAATTAGGTCGCCGTCGATTTGCATCGATGAGTTTTTCTTCCCGATTTAATTGCCCTGTTTTGTGTTATAGTTTGTTAGTTTTTGGTGGGGAAAATTATTTATTTTTATGATATATTAAAGCATAGTGTTATATACAGCCACAGACAAATTATACAATACTCCTAATGTTGAAAACAAATGAATTGATTTTCAAAATTGAGGGGGTTCGCAACCACTAACTATGCGCCATTGATGTGAATCGATGAGCTTTCCGATTTTATTGCCACTTTTTCCCAATCGCTGTTAGTTAGTTTAGAAGATCGCCGGGGCAATATAATCCAACAAGCAGAACGCACAATATATTTTCCACTCCATTGCGTAAAAAAACAATACGGGAAAAATCGCAGTTTGATGAGACCAAAAGTACTTTGCAAGTACCGGTCGTTAAAAGTGTGGGACGCTTATCAACTTTAACATGAAATATCTTTGGTAGGAAAATTTTCATGCAAAATTGTGATAAATATTTACAATAATTTGGTCTCGTCCTGGCGATTTCAGTGCTAACTCCATTTTGTGGAAAAAGGTCATTATTTCCCTTTAAATTGATCTGGTGCAAAACCAAAATAGTTCATTGGGGATTTTTGCCCCTTTTTGCCACCAGGGGTTAGCATTCCCCCCCCCCCCCCCGACAGTTTGATATCTGTTTTATCCCCGACAGTAATAGGGTTAAACGGCCCCCCCCCCTCCCAGCGAGCCCAATGGCGGGTTAATTATTTTCATTCGAACTAGTTGAATCAACTGGACTGATACCTGAGGTAGTGAAGGAGAACTAGTCGTTAGGATAGTTCGGTTCATCTTTGATCTCCTTTAATATTTTGAAAACCAGGGCTCCCCGTCCGGTGGGTCATTGAGCCTGAAAGAACAGTAATCAATGTCAACTAGAAAGAAATTAAATAATATATGCTCTAGTACATATATGCTCGCGGGGTCAAAGTAATGTACACTGACACAGTATTAACCTTATACTGTCGGGCTAAATCATATACCGAAACTGTCGAAGGGGAGGGGTCTATTCCCTCCTTCCCCCCCCCCCCTCGTAGTTTGGAAACCGCTGGACCATTTCCACGACCGGGAAAGCGGCATTCCATTCCTTGTAGCTTGAAACTACATTCGTTTCATCAGAAAGATGCAAAATTGTGCATGGGCGGAAACAAGTAGACAAACAATGGGGGGAAACCATGCATTTTTAGATTATTTGCCCTGGGACGTTGTGTTTGAACGCAATTTTTTTCACATTGTTGTATTCTCCACTTAATTGTATCATCTAACATCTAATAATTTTACAAGTTTGGGAAATTAACCCGATGGCGTGTTCTGGCAATTCCATAGAGGGTATCTAAGCAATCACTATAACATTATTGGCGATTTGATTTGTTTTTGAATGCTTATATTGTTATTTGTATGTATGACAAAAGTAAATATAGCAGCCTCGTATTTGTGCAGTGGCGTGCCAGGAAGGAAGGGAAGGGAATTGATCCAGCTTTTGCTGTTCGTGAACAAACGTTTTAGCGCGTCGCCTTGCTGGTGTTTGCTTGATTTTCTTGACCAAGGGACTAATGTGATCGGTTTCTCCCCTTTTACTGATTGCTGGAGATGCCACTGCTGTCTCCCCATGGCAATAAACCCTCGGGGGCGGACGCACACGATGCCGGTACGAGGGCGCCGCCGCACGGCCCTGGCGTGCGCTCTGCCGTGGTTGTCTGTTGGTTGAAGTAAGATGGATCCAGCCACTCTGCTTTGCTCAAAAGATCTGTCGCTAGTCGCCCTTGATAACCGAAAAAACTACTGAACAAGGCATTGCTAAAACAAGTCATCAAGGTTCAAATTTATATAGGTCCGCTATGTAGTGGCATGCCATGGGTTCAGAATTCACACCCCCCCCCCCCCTAATTGCATCCCTGGGACCGTCTATGCCCAACATCCAATTGTGATCCACGCAGATTATATTGCATGAAATTACCCTCTACAAAATAACGTGCAGGGGCACTAAACACAATGCGTGTGAAACATGCCCTAAAAATCCGTCCATGGATTCGCCCTTAGGCAACCCAAAATTACACACAGAATATGGAACGTGTGCAAGGCATTTCTAAAAACAGGTCATCAGGTTTCAAGTTGATATCTTTTGCTATGCAGATACACGTCCGTAGGTCCACAAACTCCACTAATTTCATACCTGGAGCCGCCCATAACATTTGGTCATGTGCTTGTGTCCCACTCCTGGGATCGCCTATGCCACAAAATACATTTGTGATCCATGCAGATGCATATTACACGAGATAATCCACCGCAAAATAACGTTTTGAGTTGCTAAGCAAATGTGTGTGTACACATGCTCCAAAAATCCGTCCCCGGAGTCGCCTGTGGGCAACCAAAAAAAGGAGAAAAATGTCGCACAAGGTGTGCACAGGATAGCTAAGAAGGTTCACAGAGTATGCAATTCTTATCTTTCAGATTTCCATGTAATGCCAGTGACCCAAAATGCCTTCCAACATTTGTCCCTGGAGGCGCCCATGCGCAATCCCAAAAACAAATGGGAAAATGTTCAACATGTCTACAAAGAGCAGCAAGAAAAAAGTCATGAAAGTCGTAGGCTCGTATCTACAGCAGTTAGAAAATAGGAAACTGATTCCCTTTTGAAAGCCGAGACACGCTGAAAACCAAAACATGTTCCCCAATAGACGCTGAAGCCGCCCCTGTCGGGCTGACAATGTTAAGAATTGTGTCAAAATGTGCCCAATGAATATTTAGGTCCAAAATCTTGATGGCCGTATCTTTACTCGTTTGAGGGGCAGGAGCAGAAAAAACCAACGGGGGTTGTTTTAGCCTCCCTTCCCCCCCCCCCCACCCGACACGAATAGGGCTAAAGGAAACCAGTCACTTTGTCAAATTGCTTTGAATATGCTAATAAGGGTTATTCGTACACGAAAATGCAGAATATGACATTGGTTTGGCTAAATTGTCAAGATGTATCACCCAAAAAGCAATTTTTCAAAAGCAATCAATTTCGAAAAATAGACCCAGCATATATTCCGAGAAGTGGCGCGCATTTCAAAAGTGGCGCATGTATCACATTTTGTGCTTCGAAACAAGATGTAAAAATATGTATTTATAAGAGCACTCAGTAATCATCCCCTCTTATCGCGCGCCCGGCTGGGGGAGGGACAGAATCCGCCCTCCTTCCGGATTTTCTCAACTATGAGGAATATCAACATAAAACGTTCAGTATGTATGTTGCATCTACGTCTCTTCACAAAAATTCCAATGCAATTCGTTGAGTACTGTGGGAGATAATGACGTTTAAGTCACGTCGTGTCATGCCATTTGTGGTGAAAAACGATAAATGTTTTTTTTTTTAATCGTAGAAAATAGAGTTTTGAAGTAAATTGAAGAAAAAAAACGTCAAAAGAAAGGTACCGACATTCTAACTCAAAATAGCTATCACGGATTTGGCAATTTTGAGATTTTGCACACCAAAAATAACAATATTTTTTTACGGGAAAATTTCCACCAAACCAATATTTTCCAAGATATACTAAACACAAAAACCGGAATATGTATGGAGAAACAACTATAGGCCGATACCCAAACAAAATTTCAAAGCATTTTCGTTATTTTTGACTGACTAATGGCTCCCTAGGTAGAGTGGACTGATGACATCATTTTTTAAGTAAAGTTGGTTTTGCCCTTTATTGACCAGACAAATAAATGCAACCACTGTATTTTTGAGACAAACACTGGTCTAGGATCATGCCATTTTTATTTATCATTTTTTTTTGACATAGTGTGCCCTGACCTTTGACGTGAACTTCACCTAAATGGCTATGGACCATTATATGGAGTCCGGTTGTGAAAATGGCTGTTACAATCGAATTTCACGGTAAATAACCCATAAAACATGTCGCGTGAATTCCGTAGATCTCTTACAAATAGAAACATTTTGTGACCTGACATGAACTTGACCTTTTCTTCCAATTTCACTTTCGCTTATTCTGGGATGTATTTACACATTTAAGAGCACTTTGTGCGATAATAGTCACAATCTAAGACTTGGAATGGAAATTATGGCACATCAACTCAATTCCACGAGTTTGACCCTTGACCAGACTGTGCCTGACTTGAGACATTATTTGACAAATTAGAGTATGTTTTTAGATACATCTCATTGAGAAATTTTCGATTGCCACCTTGCGCGTCTCCTTGCAGTCATTAGTTCGAAAGATAACGATGGGGGAAGAATCCCCCTCCCCGCGAAGCGTGTTCGGCTGAATACCCCAGCTGGGCGCGGGCTACAATTGTGTACAAAACCTGCATAATATTGCCATTGGCAAAGGGTTCGCTCGATGCTCCAGACAACGCACAAAGCTCAAGATAGAACATAAAATATATTCGGCAGGAGAGTCCTTACAATCAAACAGGGTATGCCAGAAGTGATTTCTCGACATGACCTTTAAAACTGCTCTCTCAGTTTAAACCCTACTATAAAAGTGACTAATTTCCTTTAACCCTCGCTCGGGTGCATATTTCCCAAGTGTATACAGCTGGCGGCGTGTTTGGAAATAGCAACCACTTAAGGAGGCATACGTCAGTTAAAAAAATTGTTGTTGGGGGGGGGGGGTCCATACTTGGTTCTCCAATATATCGTCCGGTTTTTAATATGTTTGAAAAGTTTGATTTTGGGAAATTGTTCCCCATTTTTTTGGGGGGGAAGGGCGGGGGGGGGAACAATTTCCCCAAATACAACTTTCCAAACAATTCAAAAACCGGAAGATATATTGGAGAACCAAGTATGGACGATGCCCCTACCCTCAAAAAAAAAACAATCAAAGCACTATCTATATTTTTACTGACTATTGCGGTTGCTATTTCCAAACACGACAGCCAGCTGTATACACTTGGGAAATATGCCGCCCAGATAGGGCAAAATCACTCCCCCCGAGGCAACATGTTGGTTTTACAGCATTGCTCTAAGTAGATTGGTTTGGAAGTTAACAGGGGGGCTGTCAGGCCCCCCCCCTCCCGTAGGGCGAAGGTGAAAAAAACTCCGTAGGGCGAGGGTTAAGCGTTCCACGCTGAAAACAACGGAATCGGGAAGTACTTGGCACACTGTATGGTACTTGTATTAAAACATTATATTTGTAACGTCCCCTTTCCTGATGCATGCAGTTCGTTTGCAGTATTTGAATTATAAGTACGCAAACAATGTTGAAAACACTCAGTTTTTGCTGCCATTGGTCCACTAGAGCTCAAACATTGTATCACTGCAATGTAAGGGTACGAAAATTGCTCTTCACTTTGGTCGCCATACACTTGGTATTTCCTAGAAACATACAGTTTGTGTCGCTTATACAACGTGAACGAATTGAAACAAAGCGCCAGTATGACGCGCTTCAATAGTGGAGGGAAAACACCGTCATGAACTCCGAAAAAATATATGTAGGGAAGTATGCCGATCAGTGACTCCTAAGGTTGAATCGCGCTGGTGCCTATGCTGAAATTGCCAAGACTGTGGAAAATCCACCTGCGCAATAAATACAAGAAATAGATAACAATGTTGTATACATTCATAATGAGTGGAAAAGGGGACAAAATCAAACGAACGAAGCTTATACAAAACTATGAACAAGACGGATTGAAAATTATTGATATCAAAAGCCTCATTGACAGTAGGTAAACTATCATGGCTCAAACCTTAAGTACTTCAAAAGCCGATTGGACAACATATAGCACATACACAATTACCAAATGTAAATCATCTCCTTACATATGGAAGGAAAAATTCATGTTAATAAGGAAACACATATCAAACCCTTTGTACAAAGATATACTTAATGCATTAATAAAGGTTTGCTTACACAATACCAACACAGTAATGAAGAAATTACTATCGGAAACTATATGGTTTCCGACCATAGTTGATTTCTTAAAGGTATTATTAAGCAATGGGACAGAAAAAGGGTGACGTTTTATTGCGATTTATTTAATCCTTCGTCTGGCCAGTTATACTCAAAGGGAAAATATAAAAGAAAAAGTTTGGAATAGAAATGACATTCATTTGCTACGAAAGGTTGTACGGAGACTTCGCAGAACTTGATAAACTACTCAGGAAGAAAGGTAAATAACCCAAACATGCCATATAAGATAAAAGTCGTAATGAACGAATCCAAATTCACAAAATATGTTACAATGTATTTGTGAAGGCTTTAGCACAAAAACAATTTAGAGACGATCTGAAAGTAAACAACTGAATGGCAAAGCGAAATAGGTGGCCACATCAATGGAACATTAACAAAACTTGTAAATGCCACGTCTACGTACTTTTGTGTACTCCACATTATAGAATAATAACAGAATATATCCAACAAATAAGCTGCTGGAAGCCATGAATATACACTCTTCGAACCTTTGTTCCTTTTGTGAACAGGCAACAGAAACTCTAGCCCATGGTTTCTGGTACTGTCCGATGGTTGAAATATTCATTGATGAAGGTTCCCTCACATATAAAACAACAATACATAAGAGTACATATCAACATTATCAGTTGGTTCTTCCCCCATGATCTTTCAATATAATTTCCTTACGAGCAACGATTGGTAAGGATGTAACTAACCCACAAAGCGCGATTAGTAAGTTTGGGAACGTGCGCCATACGGGTAATGATGGATTGCGGGTAAGTGGAAGCGGTATTGGTAGTGATGGGTTAGAGAGTTTGTAGGTTTGGTGGGTGGGAGGCGTGTGAGTATGGGGGGATTGTACGCTAGTTTTGGTTGCGTGGTTTAGGAGGGGGTAGGTTGGGGGGGGGGTTTGGGTTGGTATTACGCTGGGAGGCGGGGGGGGGGTGTGTGGGTTTGGTGTGACACATGGCAGTGTGTGGAGGGGGGGGTGTTATCTAGTGAGTGCGTGTAGTGTGTGTGTGTGTGGTGTGTGTGTGTGTGTGTGTGTGAGTGTGTGGTGTGTGAGTATGTGAGTGGTGTTTGTAGTTTGTGTGGTGTGTGTGTGTGTGGTGTGTGTGTGTGTGTAGTGTGTGTGTGTGTGAGTGACGTGAGTGAGTGAGTGAGTGAGTGCGTGACGTGAGTGAAGTGCAGTGAGTGAAGTTGAGTGAGTTAGTGAGTGCGTGAGTGAAGTGAGTGAGTGCAGTCGCGTGAGTCGGTGAGTGAGTGAGTGCGTGAGTGAGTGAGCTGAGTGAGTGAAGAGAGTGATGAGTGAGGTCGCGTGAAGTGAGTGACGTGCAGTCGAGTGAGTGAGTGAGTGCGTGAGTGACGAGAGTAGAGTGAAGTGAGTGTGTGTGGAGTGTCGTCGTGTGAGTAGTGGTGTGTGAGTGTGTGGTGGTGTGTTGTTTTTGTAGTCGAGAGTGCCCGACGTAGAAGTGTGCAGTGTGACAATTGTAGCAGTGTGCGTGGTCGACGATGTGAGAGTGCTAGATGTGTGAGAGTGACGTGTGCAGATGTGCGTGTGAAGTGTGAGCTGTGAGTGTGAGTGTGCGTGTGCTTGTGAGTGTGCGTGTGCGTGTGCGTGTGAGTGTGCGTGTGCAGTGGTGAGTGTGAGTGTGAGCTGTGCAGTATGATGACGTATGAGTATGGAGTATGAGTTATGAGTATGGAGTCTGAGTTCGAGTATGCCGTATGAGAACTGCACGTATGAGTATGAGTATGAGTATGAGTATGAGTATATAGTATGAGTATGAGTAGATGATATGAGTAATAGAGTAGGTATCGAGTATGAGTACTGAGTATGAGTATGCAGTATAGTAAGGATATGAGTATGCGTATGAGTATGAGTATGAGTATGAGTATAGCGATGACGTATGAGTATGGCGTACTGAGTACTGCGTATGAAGTAAGAGTCTGATATGCGTCTGAAGTATGCGTATGAGTATGAGTCTGAGTCTAAGAGCAAGTATGAGTATCGCGTATCGTACTGTCTGAGTCTGAGTATGAGTAATGACGTATGCGTATGAGTATGAGTATGAGTATGACGTATGAGTATGAGTATGAGTCTGCGATGGTCTGAGTATGAGTAATGCAGTATGAGTATGCGTATCGAGTCTATGAGTAATGAGTATGAGTATGTGTCTAGTGTATGTGTATCTGATGAGTAACCGATTGAGTAGGTGTATATAGTGGATATGGTCATGTGTATAGTGTATGTGATCGTGTAC